>CAUYQG010118631.1:0-16705 GCA_963574415.1 Tarsius wallacei | reverse complement strand
GCTGGGGACGTGGAAACCTAGGGAGGAATTCAAATGAAGGGAAGGTAATTTTCTCATGAATTCCCCTCTTGCCTTTTTGCAAGGGGTAGTGGAGGCGTGAGTGGAATTTTGCTTTCCATCCTCAGACTGTACAGAACTTTTCGGCTGTACCAATAACAAAAGTAGAAGAAGCAAGGGTCTCAGCTGCCCAGGTTCACTTTGTGACCCAGGGTCTTCAGCCCCCTGGACTTTGTCAGCAGGCAGGCCTCCATGGCTGGCTTCCAACACATACTGGCCAAAACTACAGCTGTTATTTATACATGCAAATTGAGTTGGGCTTTAGCAATGCCATGCCAAACCATATTGAAGCCTGAGACAAAAGGAAAAATATGCACCCCTATATACATGTTTTTATGTAGTTTTAGTGGCTAATTTTTTCAATAAAATTTGAAAATATAATGAATTTGTTTCCATTGAAACCAGAAAAAAATAAATTATGGTTTGTCTGTAATCAAAATATTTAAACCTGAAATAATGTTGCAGGTTTTGAAACACCCATTTTTCAGTATTTCAGTATTTTTCAATTACTTTAATGTTCTGGGAAATAAATAACCAGGACATATGAGCTTCATAAAAATGTTCAGAGCCCTCTCTATTTCTAATTCTAGGAATGGCAGAGTTATCTGTTCCTATAGAAGGTTTTGTAAAACTCACTTGGTACATTTTTGTGAGTAGCCTTTTTAAATTTTATTTTATTTATTTATTTTATTGTATTGTATTAGAGATGTGGGGTACAAGTCATGATTAACTACATAAATACACTGCATGCCAGTCCCTCCCTTGTGGTAATGTGAATAATGTTCAGGTTCCACTTACGAGTAAGAACACGTGGTATTCAGTTATTTCTTTCTGTGATAGATCACTAAGTATGATGGTCTCCAACTCCATCTAATTTGCTGTGAGGTTCATTATTTTGTTCTTTGTGGCTGCATAATACTCCATTGTGTATATGTACCACATTTTCTTTATCCAGTCCACTTTTGGTAGGCAGTAGGATTTTGCTTCTATGTTTTTTTTTCCTGTTATGAATAATGTGAGTGAGAAGCCCAGATAAACACAATTAGAGATGCAAAAGGTGCTATCACAACTGACCCTGAAATTCTGATTATCAGAGATTACTATAAAAACCTGTATGCAAATAAACTAGAAAACCTAAAGGAGATGGAGTAGTTTTTGATATCACACAACCTCTCATGGTTGAAACAAGAAGACTGATACTCTAAACAGACCAGTAACAATCCAGGAAATTGACTCAGTCATAAGAAATCTACCCACCAAAAAAAGTCCCTAGCCAGATGGCTTCCCCACTGAATTCTGGAAGACATACTAGGACAAGCTGATACCAATTTTACTGAAAGTATTCTAGGCAATCAAAAAAGAGGGAATGCTCCCTAACTCATTTTATGAAACCAACATCATACTGATACCCAAACCTGGTGAAGACCCAACAAGGAAAGAAAATTACAGGCCAATCTCCTTGATGAACATAGATGCAAAAAATTCTAAACAAGATTCTAGCAAATTGGACCCAACAACACATTTCAAGGATCATTCACCATGACCAAGTGGGCTTCAATCTTGGGATGCAGGGCTGGTTCATCATTTGCAAGCTCATCCGTGTAACTCAGCACATCACCAAATGTAAAACCAAGAACCACATGATTATATTGTTTGAGAAAATCCAGCGTCCTTTCTTGATAAGAAGGCTTCAGCACCTAGGCATAGAAGAAACATTTCTCAAAACAGTAAGAGCCATCTATGATAAATCCACAGCCAACATTTTGCTCAGTCGGCAGAAATTGAAAGTATTCCCACTCAGAATGGGAACAAGACAAGAATGCCGACACTCGCTCTCCTGTTCAACGTAGTGTTGGAAATCCTAGCCAGCGCAATCAGGCAAGAGAAGAAAATGAGATGTCTTCAAATAGGAAAAGAGGAAGTCAAGGTATTTCTCTTTGTGGACGATATGATTCTATATCTTGAAAATCCTAAGGAATCTGTCAGAGTCTTCCTTGTGCTGATAATTGACCTTGGTAAAGTCTTGGGGTACAAAATCAATTGCAAAATACAGTTGTATTTCTATACACCAGCCTCAAGCAGAGTGCCATATAAAAAGCACAATCCTATTCACAATAGCCACACACAAAAATGAAATACCTTGGCATCCATCTAACCAGAGAAGTGAAAGCCCTTTATAATGAGAACTACAAAAAGCTGCTCAAAGAAATTAAGGATGTCACAAAACAAATGGGAAAACATTTCATGCTTGTGGAACAGAAGATCAATATTGTCAAGATGTCCATTCTACTCAAGACAATCTTCAAATTCAGTGTATTACCCATTACATTGCCAACATCATTTTTCTCAGACCTGGAAACAATAATATAGAAATCCATATGGAAACAAACAAACAAAAAAAGAATAGCCACAACAATTCTCAGCAAAAGGAACAATGCAGGAGGTATTGCACTTCCAGACATTAAACTTTACTGCAAGACTACAGTAACAAAAACAACCTGGTATTGCTATAAGAATAGGCACATAGACCAGTGGAACAGGATGGAGATTATGGAAGCAAAAACTCAATCTCAACCAACTCATCTTCGACAAAGCCACCAATAACAACCACTGGGGAAAGGAGACCATATCTAGCAAATGATGCTGGGAAAACTGGCTGATCACATGCAGAAGAATGAAATTAGACCGCAATCTATCACCATATACAAAAATGAACTCTTAATGGATCAAAGACCTAAGTGTAAAATCTCAAATTATAAGAATCCTAGAATAAAACACAAGACACACTATGTACATAGGAGTAGGCAAAAATTTTTGGCCAAATCCCCAAAAGTGAATGTCATAAAAACTAAGGATAAACAGGTGGGACCTCATCAAACTGAAAAGCTTTTCCACAGCAAAAGAAACCATCAAGAGAATGGGGAGACAACTCACAGAATGGGATAAAAATATTTAATTATGTATCTGACAAAGGCCTAACATCCAGGATCTACAAAGAACTCAAATGAGCTGAAAAAACAAACAATCCTATTAAAATGTGGGCAAATGACATCAATAGGCACTTTTCAAAAGAAGATATACAGGCAGCCAACTTTCTTATTTTGTAATCATGTATTCATTTTTACTTTGCAGAGCAATTTCTTTTATATTGCATGTATTGCAGATTTTATTATGCTTTTTGTGTTTTAACTTCTTTAATTTTAACATGCTTGAATTTTTTATTCCTTTCCTCCACTGATTACTCTTTTCTTATATAAAAATAATGCTGCTGACCTGGGTGCTATGGCCAGTGCTTGTAGCTGCAGCTACTTGGGAGGTTGATGCAGGAAGATCACTTGAGGGCAGGAGTTTGAGGCCACAGTGCACTATGATTACACCTGTGAATAACCACTGCACTCCAGCCTGGGCAGCAGAGAGACCTTGATAACCTAAAAAAAAAAAAATTTTTTAAAAATATTGCCTTTCATTTAAAAAAAATTTTGCTGTGATTTCTTTAAGGGTTCTACTTTTACATCACATTTGACTCTACAATAAATTATTGTTTATGGAATAAAAGGGAAAACAATGCATTTTTCCAATTAAATACCAATTAGTTTTGCCCTATGATTTAAAGTGCTTGATATTTTCTCCACTATTCTTCAAACCTGCATCAATTAGCTTTGCATATACATGCCAGTTCACTAAAGATTCTTTTTCTTTCCCTTGATCTATATGATTATCTCTTTGCTGATACTATGCTGTCCCATGTACTGCATTTGAAAACCAAAAATGTATATTAGAAAGCCATCACACTGTTATTCAGAAGACTTGGACAATTGTTAGACATGCTATAGGTTATAGGTTTGAAAAAGTATTTTGTGTTGAGTACAAAAAAATTTGGGAATTTACAGTAATTTATAAGGATATCATTTATAAAAGGTGGCATTTAGGTGTCAATGAGTTTTTTCTAAGAACAGGAAGGGTGATCCCTTTGGCACCACTATGAGAATAGAACAAAATAATAGACTTACAGAATGAAAAAAAAAAAAACATTTAGTTAAAGTCTCACTCTGTTGACCAGGCTGGAGCACAGTGGCATGATTATGACTCACTGTAGCCTCAAACTCCTGGGCTCAAGTAATACTCCCACCTCAGCCACCCAAGTAGCTGGGACTATAGGCATGTGCCACCATGCCTAATTTTTGGGGGTGGTGGTGGGGGGAGTAAAGACAAGCTCTCACTATGTTGCCTAGGCTGGGAAAAAAAGATTTCAAATACTATATGTTAGGATAAACTATTTAGACACAGTGAGCCACTTTAGCCACTTAGATATCAACAAAGATCAAACTTTGTAAGAAGGCATTTCTAAGAATAAGTAGTCTTAGGACTGCTAGTACAGTATTAACTCTATTTACCACACCTAGTAGTTGGAATTTGTTATGACCAGTTATAGAGATATACTCCACAAAGCAAAAATAGGGATGACCTACCAGTACATCTTATTCCCTGGGCTCACCAGTGAGAATGGTGTTGCCATTCTGTTGCCTTTCTAAATAGCTCATTTAGCATCAGCACTGCTTGTTGGAAAAAGTACAGATAGAGGGTGAGAGTTCTGATGACCAAGTCATGGAATAAATGTTTAAAGAATACATAATCATGTAAAGGTCTTATAAACTGGCTAAAGATTTCCAGTGCTGTCACTCTTACCCATCCTTTTCTACACATATGTGGGATGTTTTAGGACTCAGTGGCCTTTGAGGATGTGGCTGTGAACTTCACCGAGGAGGAGTGGGCTTTGCTGGATCCTTCCCAGAGGAATCTCTATAGAGATGTGATGCAAGAAACTTTTAGGAACTTGGCTTCTGTAGGTAAGAATGACAATGGTTTTGTTTGTTTGTTTGTTTTCACTTAGTCAATTAGAGAATAAGTGTTTTATGGTCATCAGTGTTCTATGATTTGGAATGTGGAAAAGGAGTTTTATAGTGACTGAATCAGGCATTGTCACAGCATACAGTGAATGTAGTGTCTTGGTTCATTTTGTGTCACCATAACAATATCTGAGACTGGATAACTTGCAATAAGAAGTGATCTATTTTAGTTAACAATTCTGGTGGCTGGTAAGTCCAAGATTAGGCAGCTGCATCCAGAAAGGGCCTTATGGAACTTCTCCTCATAGCAGAAAACAGAAGAGAAGTGGGTGTGTACAAAGAAATCACACGGTGAAAGAGGAAGAGTGAGTCTAGGAAGCTAAACTTGCTTTTATAACAACCTGCTCTTTGGTAACTGATCCAGTCTCTCAAGAGCAAAAACACACTCCCTAGGAGATCATGACTATTCATAAGGGATTCAGCTTCATAACACAGACACCACCTACTAGGCCTCACACCCAACATTTTTAATATGAATTTTGGTGAGGACAAACCATATCCAAACCATAGCACCTAGAATTTAGTAATTTTTCTATGATTTCTAATTAATTATATTTTTCTGGGTCCACATTTTAGGAAATAAGTGTGAAGACCAGAACATTGGAGATCAGTACAAAAATTCTTGGAGAAATCTAAGGTAATTTGTAATTGAACAGGAAGCAATATCCCTTGAAGGAATCTTAATGTGCCATGATATTTTAAAAATAAGGAAGTAAAATAAATAAGCACAGCTTAAACTTATTTATCCTTATAAAATTTTCGCCAAAAATATATATGTGACATTGATATTCACTGTTTGAAAAGTAGTTCTCTTGAATACCATCTAAGAATGACATCTATGGATATAATGTTTTTATAATAGCTATGGGAATAGGGGCCCTGTTGCAGAGCAATCAGTCTATTTACTCTGAACATACTAGTCATAGCAAGAAACCTGTACTTTCCCTGATACTGCTAGCAATATAAGTTCATGACCAGTTAATAAATAGAAAAAAATACTAATGAGCCAACCATTAATAATGTTATTGTCATGTTTTACAGAAGTCATAAAGTAGAAATACTGGAAAAGCAAAAAAGGTAGTTAGTGTGGAGTAACTTTCAGCCGGATTCCAAATCTTAATCTGAACAAGGAAATTTTTATTGGAGTAAAACTATATGAATATGGTATATGTAGAAAAGTCTTCATATGTCATTTATCTTTTCATAGGTACATGTTATCTCACTGTGGACACAGACCATATGAGTGTGAGAAATGTGGAGAGAAGCCATATAAATGTCAACAGTGTCAGGAAACTTTTGTTTCTCTGATGAGTGTTCAACAACACATGGTAACTCACACTGGAAGTGGCCCTTATAAATTTACAGTATGTAGGAAAGACTTTGGTTTTCCCAGTTTATTTCAGGTACATGAGAGAACTCACACTGTAGGTAAACCATACAAACGTAAGCAAACTTGTGTAGCCATCAGTTTTTCCAATTCTTGTGTAATACACAAAAGAACTCACACTGGAGCAAAACCCTATGAGTGTAAGGAATGTGGAAAAGCATTCCGTTTTCCCTGTTTTCTGAAAAGACATGAAAGTATTCACTCTGGAGAAAAACCCTATAAATGTAAGAAATGTGGGAAAGCCTTCAGTCGCTCCAGTTACCTTCATAGCCATGAAAGAACTCATAGTGGAGAGAAACCCTATGAATGTAAGGAATGTGGGAAAGGATTCAGTTGCCTCCAGTCCTTTAAAGGACATAAAAAGGCTCACACTGGTGAAAAACCGTATGCATGTAAGAAATGTGGTAAAGCATTCACTCTTTCTTCTTCCATGCGAAAGCATGAAATAATTCATACTGGAGAGAAACCCTATGAATGTAAGATATGTGGGAAAGCCTTCAGTTGTTCCAGTAACCTTCATAATCATGAAAGAACTCATACTGGAGAGAAGCCCTATATATGCAAGGAATGTGGGAAGGCCTTCAGACGTTCCAGTAATCTTCGTAATCATGAAAGAACTCATACCGGAGAGAAGCCCTATGTATGTAAGAAATGTGGGAAAGCCTACAGACATTCCAGTAACCTTCATAATCATGAAAGAACTCATACTGGAGAGAAACCCTATGAATGTAAGGAATGTGGTAAAGCCTTCTTTTGTTCAAGTTCCCTTCATGATCATGAAAAAACTCATACTGGGGTGAAACCTTATGAATGTAAGACATGTGGGAAAGCATTTAGTCGTTCCAGTCATCTTCATACTCATAAAAGAACTCATATTGGAGAGAAACCCTATGAATGTAAGGAATGTGGGAAAGGATTCCGTTGTCTCCAGTCCTTTAGAGGACACACAAAGGCTCACACTGGTGAAAAACCTTATGCATGTAAGAAATGTGGTAAAACATTCACACTCTCTTCTTTCTTGCAGAAACATCAAAGAACTCATACTAGGGAAACACTATGAATGCAAAATATATAGGAAAGCCTTGTTGTGGTTTCCTTTGTGATGATGAAATAACTCATACTGTAGAGAAATCCTGTGTATTTAAAGAATGTGGGAAACCCTTCAGACATTTCAGTAACCTTCATAATCATGAAATAACTCATAAACCCATATTAATGTACAGAATATGGAAAAGCTTTTTGTTCCACATCCATTAATCATGAAAGAACTCATAGTGAGGTGAAAGCCTACAAATGTAAGGTATGTAAGAAAGCCTTCAGTCATTCCATTCATCTTCATACTCATAACTCATATTAGAGGGAAAATCTAGGAATGTAAAAAATGTGGGAAAAGATTCAGTCCTTTAAAGGACAAAGGCTCATACTGATGAAAGGCCTTATACATGTGAGAAATGTGGTAAAACATTCACTTTTTGTGAAAGCATGAAAGAACTCATAATGGTGTTAAACCCTATGAAATTAGGCATGTGGGAAAGTATTCAGTCCTTCCATTCAATTTCATACCTATAAAATAAGTCATATTGGAGCGAAATCTTATGAATGTAAGGAATGTAGGGAAAGATTCAGTTGTCTCAAGCATTTTGAAGGGAAAAAAACACTTGTGAAGACCTTTATGCATATAAGAAATGTGGTAAAACGTTCACTATTTCCTCTTGGGAAAGCATGAAAGAGCTAATACTGGAGAGAAATCCTATGAATGCAAGAAATGTGGGAAGGTCTTAAGTTGTTCCAGTTCTCTTCGTGATCATCAAATAATTCATATTTGTGATAAACTATGTATGCAAGAATGTGGGAAAGCCTTCTGTCATTCCCATTCTCATCATAACCATGAAAGTAGTCATACTGGAGGAATACCAGTAGTATGGTGAATGTTAAGAATGTGGAAAAGCCTTCAGCTTTTGCAGTTCACTTTGAGTCTATGAAAGAATTTTTAATGGAGAGAAACCCTTTGAATGTAAGGAATGTAGGGAAATGTTCTGTTGTCTCAGGTCTTTTCAAAGACATAAAAAGACACTGGTGAAACATCTTGTTTATGTAAGAAATGTGATAAAGCTTATACTATTTCCCATTCCCTTCAAAAACATGTATGAAAGCATTGCAATAAATTCTTCATTCCTGTCATCTTTGTAATCATGAAACAACCTATATTGGAGTGAAATCCTGTGAATGTAAGGGATATGGGAACACTTTTTTAATCTCTTAGTAGACATGAAAGGATTCAAACTGGAGAAAAATCCTATGAATTTTTAAAATGTGGTGAAACCTTTGGCCATTTGAGTTACCTTCAAAAACATGAAAGAAGTTATACTGGAGAAAAACTCTATGAATTAAAGTAATGTAATAAAGACTTAACATATTCCAGTTCCTTTCAAAGTCATGGAAGAAATCATACTGGAGAATAACCCTATAAATGTAAAAAATGTGGTGAAACCTCTGGCTGTTCAAATTACCTTTGAAAACTTGAAAGAACGCATACTGGATAGGAACCTTATGAATGAAAAAAATGTGGTAAAGTCTTCAGATGTTCCAGTCATCTTCAAAAATATGTTAAAACCTCATGCAGAGAGAAACCCTATAAATGGAAGAAATGTAAGAAAGCATTTAATTTTCCTTCAAAGACATAGATGGAGTTACAAGAACTCAATTGGAGAAAATCCCCTATGACTGAGAAATGTGGTTTGAAAATATAAAAGGACTTACACCAAAAAAGGCATTGTGAATGTAAGAAATGTGGTAAGGCCTTTCTTTCAGTTGCATTTGATGACATAAAATAGCTAATTCTGAAGATAAACAATGTACAAAATGTAGGAATGCCTTTATTTTTCTCATAGTCAATTGTAGACAGATAATCATGTACACTGGATATGGACCTTGTAAACATGTAATACACACCTGATTAAAACGATCTACATATGAAAAATACACAAATGTTCTCAATTTTAACAAACTACTTTAAAAGTCATGAGACAACTCCTAGTGGAATGAAGTTCTACAAATATAAGTAATATGAAAAGCCTAATGCAAATTAATTATTGTATAATGCTTGAAAAAATTGCAACATGAATAAAATACAAGTTATACACATACTGTGTTTATCATTAGCTTGTTCTTAAAGAAGGTCTCCTTGCATTTGCAAGGAAATGTTGAGACAAGAATTCTATAGATACTTTTAAAGCAATAATATGTGAGTTGAATATATCGTGTTTTTTTCCTGAAGCTGGTTAAATTTTTTTGTAACCATTTTAAAGTGTGTTGAATAAACAGATAGATTGAAATATAATTCTAATATATGGGTAAGTTTAATTTGTATATAGCTATTTAATTGCTCCATGATTAATAGGCCTTCAGTAGGCCTTTAATAAATGAGTCTGTTGATTATTGGGATTTTTCTTACCTTATGTGAACGATTTATTTTGTTTGCTAAAAATTTTTGGTGTCAGTTTGTAAGTCTGTCAAGTTTATCAGAGGGTATAGTCATGTTAATTGTTATTTTTATTTTTTGCCCTTTACTCTTGACTATGTCTGGCTATTATTTGGATATTTCACTTTGAATTAAAGTGTGATTTGACAATATGTTGTATCAATTTTCAGGTTTGAGAAAGCAACAAATTTCACCATCAAATATGATGTTAGCTGTGGAGTTTTCATTAATGCTTTAATGCACATTGAGATAGTTCCCTTCTCTCATTATTTGTTTTATTATGAAGGGGTGTTGAACTTTTTTAGATAATTTTTTCTTCATCTATTTGGATGATCCTTATACAAAATGACCATAATCCTTGTGGACACTTACCCCAACAAGATTGAGAGGCTGTCAGTGACTGCATAGGTGATCGCCTCCCATGTGGGGTGCTGAACTCTAGAACTCTCCCCCTTAACCACACACGTGGTCCTCATGGTGGAACAATCATCAGAGATGGTACCTGAAACCTGCAACTTTACATGAGTAGAAATCCAAAATATTCTAGGACAATTTTTATAGAGACAAAAGAGAAAAGCCATCATATGGTAGGCTGAGGATCTGAAATCTAGTAGCAGATGGCTCACCCAGGACCATTAAATACCTCTACTGCAACTGCTGCCACCACATGTCTCTATTAAAACCTATATTCTGATCCTTCAGTGTTAAAGGTTCAGGACATTTCTCTGAATGTTCATGGACTGACCCAGTTCTCCCCACTTTCTTGCTTATAGTTCTCTAGAATAAATGTATGATGGGAATGCAATATTTTGGTCTCAGGAGGAACTGACCAGAACAGCCTGTGCTCTTTTACAGTCCTCTTTAGAAAAAAGATGTCCTTCAATACTTGTTCAGCATGTCATAGCATCCTGGGTTATAAAACCCAGGGGACCTGCTTCCCGGGATTGTTCAGCTGTGGAGCAGTTGGGACACATGCAATGAAGACTCTAACCTCCCTGGGCAACTTTTCTGAGCCTTTGGGTACCAGCTTGCGTTGGAAACTTGTGTTATCCCTTTCCAACCTAAAGTAACAAATCCACTTTATGTAACTTGTGTATGACTGACTATACACTGTCTCACTGAACTCAGATAAGTTGGTAACCAGTACACAGTGAACCTTGTCCACAGTGCAGAAAAGCACGAATGGCACCATAGGAAAAAGTATTACATAATTCAATCAGACATAAACCTAGCATCCTTAAGTCCTGTAACACAACTATTGTTATATGGGATGTCTATTATAGTGCAAACACTGATTTGAGGCTCACTGGGGGAAGACACTAGTAGATATTTATAGGGTACATAGGTACCCCCATCCCAACATCAAAGCAACCTTCATCCTCGAAAAGAAAATATAAACAATGGTACACAATTTGACTCAACTAGATAACCAAGGTTAACTAAAAACATATAAAACAAAAAGTTAAATGACTGTCAATTGAGATTTATGCCTCTACAAAATAGGTTGTGAATTAAGTACAATATCTGTTGAAATGCATCAATTGGGAAATCTCAATGTCCTTAATCTATATAGAGCTTGAACAAGCATACCTGGAAATATCACAAAATTTAGATATGCCCCCCACATAATCTTAGGGGTCATTACTTTTTTGGAAACAGGTATGCCTTCCTTCATCCATGACAAAAGTATTTTCTTGACTAAATTCTCCATAATTGTGGCACCCATTATGCTAAAACATCTTATAGTGGACATCAATTCCCTGACCTAATGAATAATAAAATTAAATGTTTGCCACTTCACTTCCAAGTGTTCTTGACAAAATGGGAACCGTTAGACCCCACCAGTTAAAATAAGTTAATGAGGCCCCATGTAACTTTAAAAAAATATGTAAACTTGGGGAGCTAATTACATATTGATTCCATTTTACTAACAGCTATAGATCAATTACCAGTTTTTCTTTTTGTGGATTTTAGAGGGTTGCATTTTTTAATTAACTTGTCAATTGAACTAGGATACTCTTTGTGGGCATGGAGTTTATAATATTCTACTATCCATTAATCAGATATGGTGGGCTGTCTTTTATTTTTTATATTAGAAATTTGTGTCTTCGTTTTTTCTTAGTTAGCCTGGCTTGATGTTGTTCAATTTTACTGATCTTTTCAGTAATTTATAAAATTTTCTCTGTTGGTTTCCTATTTTCAGTTTTATTGTTTGTGGTCTAATTGTTTATATTTCTCTTTGTATGACTGATTTAGGTTTATATAGCTCTTTTTTTCTAGGGTTCTAAAGCAGATTACATCATTGATTTTATATTCTTTGATTCTAATGTATGTATTCAGTGCTATAAATTTTTCTCTGAGCATTGCTTTTATTGCACTCCACAAATTTTGATAAGATGTATATTCATTTTCAACATATTTAAATCACTAGTTACATTTGAAAATAATATTATTTTGTTATGTTTGTCCTGCATTATGACTGAGTTTTAATTTACAGTTTTGGTAACAAAAGATTATAAACTATTCAAATGACTATTTAAAAAGAATCAGTTATATAACCTCAATCATATACAACTATATGAAAGCGAGGGACAGCATTAGTTGACATGAAAAAATGTGCAGGATATATCAGGGTAAGAAATAAGCCAAGTACATTACAATGTGTATACATCTTGCCTTTCTATGACTGTCATGGTTATCTGCAAAGGCAAGTGGCCCTCAACCAAAAGTTTGGGCCAAATGTTTAGACTGATGTTGCTAATTACATATCAAGAGTGTATGAGAATATTTACTCTCATAATTGTCTCCTGGGAAAGCAAGCCTCTCACATTGGTGCAAAATGGTTTGAGCAAAGAACTTTAATTTTTGTTATGATTCTTGTTATGTAATCAGGGTGAGAGTTTGCATGCCTTCAAATTGTAGACAGATGGCTTAAGCAGTATGAAAGCATATGGATATTTTAAATCTTTACTCTGGTAAAGATTAATATATAGACAAACACAAAGTATAATACTATAATAGTGCCATGTATATCAAAAGACAAAAGTATTAAGAATAAATATTATAACAAAAATATGTTATTGGATACAAAATATAAAGATGTAAACTGAAATCAAAACTTAAAATGTTGGAGGAGAGCACAGGTGCACAGCCTTTGTATATAACCAAAGTGAAGTTGTTATCAGCTTAAAATAGACTTTTATAACTAAGATATTTTAAACCTCATGGTAACCACAAAACAAAATATCCAATAGTAGATGCATAGAAGATAAAGAGAAAGGAATCAAAGCTTAATACTACAAAGTCAAGTCACAAAGGAAGACAAGAAAGGAAGACAGCAACAAATTATAAAATAGCTAAAACACAATGAAAAAAAGTGGGACTAGTAAATTCTTACCAAGATTTACTTAAGTGTAAATGGACTAAATCAATCAAGTCAATAGAGTGACTGAATAAATTAGGGAAAAAACAAACATAAAGAGACAACTATAAGCTGCCATGAGAGATTCACTTTATCTTTAAGGAAGTGAAAAAATGGGAAAGATATTTCACACAAATGAAATCCAAAAGAGAGTATGGGTTAGGTATACTTATCAGATAAAATAGACTGTAAGTCAACAACTGCAATAAGAAACCAAAAATGTCAGTACAATATTGAAGTCAATTTGTTAAGAGGATATAACAATTGTAAATATATATGCATGCAGCATCAGAACTCCTAAATATATAAAGCAAATATTAACAGATGTGTAGGGAGAAATAGCAATAAAATATTAGGAAACTGCAGTACCCTACTTTCAACAATTAGATAATCAATATGGATACAGCAGACTTGAACTATATTTTAAACCAAATAGACTTAACAGGCATATGCAGGACATCTATCTAACAGCTGCATAATGCAGTTCTGAAGCACACATGGATGAAATCTGAACTAAAGTAAAATTATCTGTTTGCAGATGACATGATCTTAAATGAAGAACTCCACTAAAAATCTGTTAAAACTAGCAGACTGTGGATCACTTAGTAATTCTGTTTTCCAAAGTGGCTGCACAGTATACATTGCCACCAGTAGTGCATGAAAGTTCCAATTTCTTCACGTTTGCCAACACTTTTTAATTCTAGCCCTTCTAGTGTGAATGAAATGGTATATCTTTGTGATTTGGGATTGTATTTACCTGAAGACTAATCTTTCTTTTTTTCTTTCTCCCTTCCTCCCTCTCCCCTCTCTCCCCTCTCTCTCTTCCTTTTTTTCTATTACTATTCATATATTTTCCTTGGAGCAATGTCTATTCAGACCTTTTGTCCATTAAAAAAAAAATGCACTTCTTGTATTTTTGTGTTTTAAGTGTCTTATACATTCTTCATACATGTCCCTTGCAAGACATGTTATTTCAATTATTTTTGTTCATTTGACAGGTTTTCTTTTCACTTAATGGTTTCCCCTGAAGGACAAAAGTTTTTCATTTTGATAAAGTCTAAATTATCTATTTGTTGTTTGTGCACTTAGTGTATTATCTAAGAATTCTTTCTCAAATCCACAATCATGAGATTATGAAGTTTTCCAACATCATTTTGTTATGAACCAGTATAGTTTTACCTTTTATGTTTAGGTCTTTGATTCATTTTGAGGAAATTTTTGTGTTTGATGTGATGCCTAAGTCCAAGTTTATTTTTTTAGCACATAGCTATCCACTTGTTCCCAGCATTAATTGTTGTTTGTTGAACCTCCTTTCCCCCAATAAATAGTCTTGATACCATTGTCAAAATTCATTTTACATAGACTTATGGATTTATTTCTAGAACCTCAGTTTGATTTCACTGATCTATGTGTTCTGGTGCCAGTATCACACTGTCTACGGTCTTCATTACTGTCACTTATTAGTACTGAAATTGGGAAATGTGAGTCCTCCCACTGTGTTCTTTTTCAAGGTCAGTTTGTCCACTCTGGGTCCCTTACAATTTAATATCCATCTTCAAAACAGTTTGTGAGTTTCTATAATGATGTCAGTTAGGGTTCTAATAGTGATTGTCTTGAGTCTAGATAATTTTGTGCATATTCCCAACTCAACAATGTTAAGTTTTTTGATCTATAAACACAGATGCTTTTTCCCTTTTATTTATTTATTACTTTATTTTAAAGATGTGGGGTACAATTCAGAATTAGGTATACAAGTGGTCATTGCACAGGTAAAGTTTGGGCCTCCCTTTGGTCCCCACCTGCCTGGTTTGAGAACAGGTACACTTGTTAATGTTATGTGCCCCTGTGCCCCCACAATTTTGACTACTGCCAATCCCTTTCTTATAATATTATGGTAAATGTTCAGGTTTTGCTTATGATTGAGAACATGTGGTACTCAATTCTTTGTGTGGTAAATCACTGAGTATTATAGACTCTAAATCCATCCAAGTTGCAGTGAAGTCCATAATTTTGTTCTTTATGGCTGTGTAATATTTCACCGTGTATAAAGATCACATTTTAAAAATCCAGTCCAGTTTCAATGGTCAGCATGTTGGTTCCATGTTTTTGTGATTGTAAGTAGTGCTGCAATAAACGTGTGTACAGTTATGTCCTTTGTAGAGTGATTTAAGTTCCTCTGGGTATATTCCCAGAAGGGGGATTGCTGGGTCACATGGAAGGTCAATTTCTAGTTCTTTTAGGAATCGCCATACTGTTTTCCATAGAGGTGGAATTAGTTGCATTCCCACCAACAGTGTAGAAGCATTCCCTTTTCTCTGGATCCTCACCAGCATCTGTTGTTTTTGTTATATTAATGATGGCCATCCTTACTGGATTTAGGTGGTATCTCAGTATGGTTTTGATTTGCATATTTCTGATGATTAGTGAGGCCAAGCATTTTTTTGTGCATTTGTTGGCTGCTTTTATTTTTTTTTATTTTTGATAAGCATCTATTCATGTCTTTTGCCCACTTTTTATTGAGGCTGTTTGCTTTTCCCTTTTGGCATGTTTGAGTTCCTTGTAGTTCCTGGATGTTAGAACTTTGTCAGATATGCAGTTGGCAAATATTTTTTCCCATTCTATGGGCTGTCTCCCCACTCTCTTGAGCATCAGGCAAGAGAAGGAAATCAGGGATATCCAAACTGGAAAAGAAGAAGTCAAGTTATCCCTCTTTGCTGACAATATGATCCTATGCCTTCAAAATCCAAGAGAATCTGTCAAAAACCTCCTTGCACTAATAAAGGACTTTGGCAAAGTCTCAGAATACAAAAAAGCATGCAAAAGACATTTGTATTCTTATATACCAACAACAAAAAGGCAGAGAACCAAATAAAAACACAATCCCATTCACAATAGCCACAGAAAAAATGAAATACTTCAGCATCTTTCTAACCAGAGAAGTGAAAGACCCTTACAATGAAAACTACAAAACACTGCTCAAAGAAGTCAAAGATGACACAAACAAATGGAGATATATTCCATGCTCATGGATTAGAAGAATCAACATTTGTAAGATGTCCATCCTACCAAAGGCACTCTAGAGATTCAACTCTATACCCATTAAATTAACCAACATCATTCTTCTCAAACCCAAAAATGACAATACAGAAATTCATAGTGGAAACATAACCACAAATAGCCAAGACACTCCTTAGCAAAAGAAACAAAGTGGGAGGTATCACACTTCCAGACTTTAAACTTTATTATAAGTCTACAATAATCAAAACAACCTGGTATTGGTACAAGAACAGGCATATAGACCAATGGAACAGGACACAAACTCATGAAAAAACTATAGCAATAAAAATCATCCTTTCAGTTTGCAGAAGCATTTCAGTTTGATAAGGTCCCACTTGTCTATCTTATCTCTTATGGCATGGGCCTTTGGAGTTTTGATCAGGAATTGGTTGCCT
>CAUYQG010118627.1:0-10437 GCA_963574415.1 Tarsius wallacei | reverse complement strand
CCGTTGCCCAGACTGGAGTGCAGGCTCCCGGTCACCGCAGCCTCGACCTGCTGGGCTCCGGCGATCCTTCCGCCTCAGCCTTCCCAGTAGCTGGAACTACAGGCGCGCGCTACCACGCCCGGCTGATTTTTTGATTTATTGTAGAGATGAGGTCTCGCTTGCCCAGGCGGGTCTCGAACCCGCGGGCTCAGGTAATCCATTCACCTCAGCCTCCCAAAGGCACGGGATTACAGGCTGAGCCACCGAGCCCGGCGATTCTGCTGCTTTTAAGTGATGGTTGTCTATTTTGAAATACCTGATACCAGGCCAGGCATGTTGGCTAAAGTCTGTAATCCCAGCACTTTGGGAGGTTGAGACGAGAGGATTGCCTAAGTCCAGGGGTTCAAGACCAGCCTGGGCAACATGGCAAGACCTCGTTTCTACAGTAAATCAAAAAAGATTAGCCAGACGTGGTGGCGTGTGCCTGTAGGTCCAGCTTCTTAGAATACTGAGATGGAAAGATTGCCTGAGCCCAGTAGGTCAAGGCTGCAGTGGCCATGAGTGTGTCACTGCACTCCAGCCTGGGCGACAGAGTGAGACTCCAACTCAAAATAAATAAATAAATAAATAAACACCTGATACCATGCATGCTGCCATGAAAATAGGATCTGAAAAGTGAAACAATCAAATACAGATGCTC
This sequence comes from Tarsius wallacei, assembly GCA_963574415.1. NCBI lineage: Eukaryota > Metazoa > Chordata > Mammalia > Primates > Tarsiidae > Tarsius > Tarsius wallacei. The sequence goes on along the minus strand of CAUYQG010118627.1, from coordinate 9,758 downwards.
TTAATTCCCTCCTAATATAAAGTAAAACACCAGAAGCATGAAGTCGGTTAATACTAATAAAAATAATAATCACCAACATGCATTAAATGCTCCATACATTCCACATATCATTCAAAGCACTTTGAATGTATTATTTCATTTCTTTTCACAACAACCCTAGGAGGTAGGTACCACTACTCTGGAAATGCTCAAGAAATGCCAAATCTAGGCCTTGGGCGAACCGCACAGATCAAAGCCTTCCCCTTGTGAAAGCTGACATTTTAGGGGCAAAGACAGATCAATTAATAAGAAAACAAATGAATACACCAAATCCTTTCAAAGAGTGATTAGCGCTATGAAGGCCTAGTGGGACCACCTTTCATCTTCAGAAAAACACGGCATGCAGCCACCCTGCTTTTCTGCAGATGAAGAAATTGGGTTCTGAGGGGGTGCCGAGGGTCACAAAGGTGGCAAGAGGCAGAGCCGAAGATGGTATCTAGGAGTGTGTGACTTTTGCGTGTGATTTTGCATGAAAGATTGCCTAATGATTAACGAAGTCATTCTCTCCCCCACCCTCAGAAAGCCAAATAAAGCTGTCCCATCCCACCAAGTATAGATTATTTTTATATTCTTGTCAAAGTGAAAGGGTCAATGTGTTTCAGTCACTCAGCCAGGAGTTCTCGGATATCTTCTGTGTGGTTGGTTGCCAGGGATAGTGTAGTGACCCGGACAGACACGCCTGCTCAGAGTTCACAGTCTTGTGGGGTAGGTGACAGTAAACTCGAGAATAAATGGATCGATATATACGGCAGACAACAATGCATATGACGAGGAGGTAAACTGGGAGCTTGGGTAGGAAATGACCGAGTGGGTGCGCACGGGGGTTTGGCCAGAGTGGCCAGCGAAGGCTCTCGGAGGAGGTGAACTCTGAACTGAAACCTGAATGATGAGATTATGCAGAGAACGCATTCTAGGATGGAGGATTTGCAGGTACGAAGCCTCGGTTGTGGGAACCAGCTTGGCATGTTCGAGGACAGCATGGAGGCCAGTGAGGGAGGCAGAGAGGCCAGAGTGGAGGATGCAGGCCCTGCTGGTCCCGCTAAAGAGGATGGAATTTATTTGGGAGGCCATGGAAAGGATACGAGGGGGGACCCAAAAAAACCCGGAATTATCTTTCAGCAGATGGGCCCCTTGTAGTACAGGTTTCCCTGCTAGGTAAGTGTTCTAGGAGCCCATCGGCATCCATGGACCAGTTGTGAGAGGCTGCGTTCGGTTTCAGTGAATTATTTTTGGAGATTCTTTCAATGCATTTGTCCATTTCACATTGGGTGATTTATGACTGCACCTGCCCACACTCCACTGAGTGTTCAGCAGTTTTTGACCAAAAACGGCATGACCTCCATGCCCTACCCTCTCTATTCACCCTATCTTGCCCTGAGTGACTTTTTTGGTTTTCCCAGATGAAAAAATTCTTTTTTTAAAAAAATTGAGTTGGAGTCTCACTCCAGGCTGGAGTGCAGTGGCATACTCATGGTCACTCCAGCATTGATCTGCTGGGCTCCGGCCATCCTTCCACCTCAGCCTTCCAAGTAGCGGGAACTATAGGCCAGCACTACCATGCCTGTCTAAATTTTTTTTTAATTTTCTTATTGTAGAGACGAGGTCTCACCAAGTTGCCCGGGCTGGTCTTGAACCCCTGGGCTCAGGCCATCCTCTCGCCTCGGCCTCCCAGAGTGCTGGGATTATAGGTTGAGCCACCGACCCCAGCCGAGAAAAGTTCTCAGAAGAAGACCTTTTGCCCATGTGGAAGAGGTGAAACAAATAACAACAGAAACACTAAAAGGCATCCAAATTGATGAGTTCAAACATTGTTTTGAGCAATAGAAAAAGTTCCTTGGTAGGTATATCAAACGGAGAGTACTTTGAGGGTCACTGAAGTTTAAACATGTCAGAATAAATGCACCGTTTTAAAAATAAATTCTGAGTTTTCTTGTGTTCCCCTCTCATACAATCCAAGGAGCAAAAATCATGGTACAGCACATTACTACGTGGGGTTCCTTGTTATAGCCCAGAGAGGGAGGAATTTGGCCCAAGGGCTGTTAGTTCCCAAGCCTCAAGAAGAATAGCTGAACCTGATCTCCTGGGATGCCCATGCAGGACTCCGGAATGGCAGATTCTAGGAGCTTGAACACCTTACCCAGACGGAAGCCCTGGAGGCAAAGCAGAAGCCTAGGAACGCACTAGGTGATTCGGAATTCAGCCTCAAGCCTTCGTGGACTACTTTAGGAAATTTAGGTTCAGTTAAAATGACCATTTCAAGTATTAGAAACCAAGACACCTAGAAGGGAAAACCTAGTGACATCAATAAGATCCCTTGGGGAGCATTGACATACAGCATAGTATATCTTATTGCATATTCCTTGAATAAGTCCACTGCAAAAAACAGGCTCCCTAGCAAACTGGCTCCACCGGTCCCTTCCGAGGAGGGGCAGGAAACTGGGAACAAGGGAGAAATTCACTGTATACCTGTTTGTGCCTCTTAAGTTTTGTAATATGAGACTATATTACCCTGCTTAAAAAAAGGGAAGTGGGCTAGGCATGGTGGCTCACGTAATCCCAGCACTTTGGGAGGCCAAGGCAGGAGGATTACTGGAGCTCAGGAGTTCGAGACCAGCCTAGGCCTAGGCAACATAGCAAGACCTTGTCTCTACAAAAAATAACAAAATTAGCCAAGTGTGCTGTTGCGCCTGTAGTCCTGGCTACTTGGGAGGCTGAGGCTGGAGGATTGCCTGAGCCCAGGAGGTTGAGGCTGCAGTGAGTCGTGATCATGCCACTACACTCCAGCCAGCCTGGGTGACAGAATGAGATCCTGACTAAAAAAAAAAAGAAAGAAAGAAAGAAAAGGAAACAAGGAAGATATGTATGTAAATAAATTAAATTTACTGTACATATTTTTATCAGTGAATAGGCAGAACTTTTAATTGGGGCACTGTCTTAAATGCATCTTAAGCTGGTTAATTTTTTTGTAAGGTTTTGAGAAGTCTTTTCATTGTTCTAACTCCACTGAATGCCCACAAAGTACAGACCTTTGGTAAATTCTTTTGTAAACTAAAAACTTTCTAAATCAAAAGTGGAATGACTGGAAAACAACACAGAACACTAAACCATTCGTTGATTGTACACAATATTTAATCTATTGTATTCTTTAATGGATGTTTTTGTGGTTCCTGTTTAGAGAATTCTATGAAATCACCACTGAGGCCTCATTTACTTGGAGTGATTTATTTTGGGGGAAGCCAGATGTTTGGGATCGCTGATAAAGCATGAAAGCCACTTTCTTTGCTGTTTGTTTTCTTTTTCTTTCTTTCTTTTTTTTTTTTTGAGTGGGAGTCTTACTCTGTCACCCAGACTGGAGTACGGTGGCAGCTCCCGGCCACCGCAGCCTTGACCTGCTGGACTCCGGCAATCCTTCTGTCTCAGCCTTCCAAGTAGCTGGAACTACAGGTGCACGCTACCATGCCCGGCTAATTTTTTGATTTATTGTAGAGATGAGGTCTCGCCAAGTTGCCTAGGCGGGTCTCAAACCCGCGGGCTCAGGCAATCCACTCACCTCAGCCTCCCAAAGCGCAGGATTACAGGTTGAGCCACCAAGCCCGGTTCTGTTTGTTTTCTAAGGGTTTGCCTAAGCCCGCCGACAAATATTAAGGTCCCACATTACTCTGTCTTAGTGACATGCCTGTGACTGATCCTTTTTATCAGTTAGTTGGAAGCACACAAAGAACGAATATTAAATCATAATCTTCAAATGTGTGCACAGGTTAAGGAGTTAATTTAGATTGAGATTGGCCTTTGTGTCTTCGGGAATTTTTAACAAAACTCCCCATACCCACCCCCCCACACACATATACACACACTCTTACAATCTGTAGAAAATGTTTCTAAAGGGCCACCATTAAATTTGGTCAGGAAAAAAAAATGACAAGCTTTGGCCGTGTGGTTTGTATAAGTAGTCCAATTGCCATTTGTCTGTTTTTTAAAATTCCAATTCTCATTGAGCTCGCAGTGTGGGCTCCGATGAAGTTGCAGAAAACAAACGAAGTACTCACACAATGACTTTCGGAAATTTCAAGGACATCCAGACGGGGGCCTGTCCCATAACAAATGCACAAGGGGCGGGCCTTGGCCGTGGGCTTGGTTTTTTCCCTTGTGCCCAGATGTTCCCGCAGGTGGCAGGTGGGGATTTGCCAAAAATGGACCTGGGAGTCCCAGACCCACAGCCAGGGCCCCCCGGGGTGGCCTGCCCCTCAACTGTCACAGGTGGGACTGAGTCCCGGTGCCGGACGTTTCTTATCGGATGAAGGAAGCCTTCTGATTCACCAGAGGCTACAGACCGGGCAGCCCAGGGCTCCTGAACAAGGAGTCACTCTCCAGTCTCTGGCTTATTTCTGGTCCTGCTGGCCCTACCTGAGTTGTCAAATCATAACCCCAACATGCTTCTTTCTTTTTTTTTTTTTTATTTATTGTAGAGACGAGGTCTCGCCAAGTTGTCCAGGTGGGTCTCGAACCTGCGGGCTCAGGCAATCCACTCGCCTCGGCTTCTCAAAGTGCTGGAATTACGTTGAGCCACCGAGCCTGGCCCCCTACATGTTTCAACCTAACAAGTATCAGTGCCATGCGCAGGCTGTGCTTTGCCATCTTTTTTTCTTTTTTTGAGTTGGAGTCTCACTTCATTGCCCAGGCTGGAATACAGTGGCACACTCACGACCACCCCAGTTTTGACCTGCTGGGCTCTGGTGATCCTTCCTTCCACATCAGCCTTCCAAGTAGCTGGAACTACAGTGAGCTACCACGCTGGGCTAATTTCTTTTTTTTTGTAGAATCCATGGGCTCAGGCAATCCACTTGCCTCAGACTCCCAAAGTGCTGGGATTACAGGCTGAGACACTGAGCCCAGCCTGTGTTTTGCCATCTAAGGACAACAGGAAGGTGGGGAGACTCATCTTCCACTGAACTAAAACTGAGACAACTTTTTGGCACTCAGAGATAGAAGCTTCCAGTCCTGTCTGAAATAAACTTTTTTTTTTGAGTTAGGGTCTCACTCTGTCACCCAGACGAGAGTGTAGTGACACGATCACAGCTCTCCACAACCTTGACCTCCTGGGCTCAGGCGATCCTCCCGGCTCAGCCTCCTGAGTAGCTGGGACCACAGGTGTGCACTATCACTCCTGGCTAATTTTTTGATTTTTTTTTGGAGAGAAGAGACCTCGCTATGTTGTCCAGGCTGGTCTTGAACTCCTGGGCTCAAGTCATCCTCCCAACTTGGCCTCTAAAAGCGCTGGGATTACAGTCATGAGTCACCATGCCTGGCCTTTACTTTTGATTTCTAGTGCCAGAAATAGTAAATGGTGGGCAAATCACCAGATGCGACCAAGGGCCAGCTCTTTGGCTTTGTATCTGTAGATGAAAGACTGATAAGTTCAAAGAGATACCTCCACGAAGGATGAGGCTGTCTCTCGGGTGATATTATCCAAGGGAGGACCAGATTTGGTGGAGCAAATTGCTTTTACAGTGTGAGCTTCAGCGTGCACTTGGGAACACCGCTGGGGACAGCAAAGCCTCTCCTCTTAGCCATTTTTCATGTAAAGGGAGGACTTTGAAGGCTCCAGCCACATGGCTGAGGAGTGAGGCCCCACTGTGCTCACAGGCAGGCTCCGAGGCTGTGTCAACAAGACTAAAAATAGTTGGAAGTTGAAAGATGCAGTGAGTCAACACTTTGGGGTCTGGAGGAGGGGGGAGGTTAGGTGGGGTGGGTTGGGGAGGGAAAGCCATTGGACTCGGTTGGAACAGGTTTTTCCCTCTGACCAACTTATTGTTATGATCGAAGAATTGACAAGAACCTGAACTGCTTCTGCCCTGTGCCAGGAAGAGTTCAAAGTGCTTTTCGAATACTAACTGGCTTATATCTTGCGGGGGCTTTTCTTGTTCTTATTTTAATGATAAGGGAAACTGAGGCAGGCAGGGGAGGGTCAGCTCTGACCCACTCAAGCATTCTGTCTAGCCTACAAAGAGCTTGGAAGTTTGGGAAAATTCACCTAAAGTCAGGCATGGTGGCTTGTAATCCCAGCACTTTGAGAGGCCGAGGTGAGAGGATTGCCTGAGCCCAGAGGTTTGAGACCAGCCTGGGCAACTTGATGAGACTTCGTCTCTATAATACATCAAAAAATTAGCCGGATGTCGTGGCGTGTGCCTGTGTTCCAGCTACTTGGAAGGCTGAGGCAGGAGGATCACCTGAGCCGAGCAGGTGTGCCACTGCACTCTAGCCTGGACGACAGAGTGAGACTCCAACTAAAAAAAAAAAAAAAAAACACCTAAAAATGTGAACTTCTGGCTCTTCTTGCAAAATGGAAAGATTGGATAGTTTTGGGCCTGCATTTCTGTGTGGAGACCCTTGGCCGGGATTCGTGGATGAGATAGAGAGACTGACCAGAGAGGCACACAGACGCAGCCCCTAGAGAGAAAAATGGCCTCCCTGCTCACCAGAGATTCCGCTACACACATTTCTGACCCATGCCTGGGCCCTGAGTTATGACCCTCATGTTTCAAGGAGTCAGAGTTCACTGAAGTGGGCAGATCGTTGGTGGAGGTGCAGTGGAGGAGATTGGAGAAGTCGAGGAGGGAATAAAATATTGGTCGAATGAAGGACTAGGTCTCTGAGTTTCGGTTGAATTTTCTGAGTCTCTGGAAGGATAGGAAATACAAGAAACGCCCTAACACAGTGTTCTCCAGCAGGGCCTCTGGAGTCAGGCTGCCCGGGTTCAAGTCCCCTAGCAGAGGCTACCACATGGTGATCTCTGGACTTCAAAGATCTGTAAAACAGAGGCAAGGCAGGTAGCTGTATGAGTTAAATGCAATATAAAGTATTAGGCACAACACCTGGCGCATAGTAGGCATTCAACAAATGTTAGCTTTGAAAGGTCCTTTAAGGCCGGGCTCGGTGGCTCAGCCTGTAATCCCAGCACTTTGGGAGGCCGAGATGAGAGGATTGCCTGAGCCCGTGGGTTCAAGACCTGCCTGGGCAACTTGGCGAGACCTCATCTCTACAATAAATAAAAAACTAGCCGGGTGTGGTAGCACACGCCTGCAATTACGGCTACTTGGAAGGCTGAGGTGGAAGGATCACCGGAGTCCAGCAGGTCGAGGCTGCGGTAGCCAGAAGCATGCCACTGCACTCCAGTCTGGGCTACAGAGTGAGACTCCAACTCAAAAAATAAAAAAATAAAAAATAAAACAAAGCCTATATAGGCCAGACACGGCAGCTCACACCCATAATCCCAGCACTTTGGGAGGCCAAAGCAGGAGGATCGCTTGAGGTGAGAAGTTTGAGACCAGCCTGGACAACACAGCAAGACCCCATCTCTACAAAAAATTAGCTGATCACAGTGGTGTCTGCCTGTAGTCCCAGCTACTTGGGAAGCTGAGGCAGGAGGATTGCCTGAGCCTGGAAGGTTGAGACTTCGGTGAGCCATGATCATGCCACTGCACTGCAGTCTGGGCGACAGAGTGAGACCCCGACTCAAAAATAAAAAAGTAACAGGCACTGGTGAGTCATGGCAGGTATTGGAGCAGGAATGACTATCCTGGCTGAAACAAAGAGGGAGGATGACATCCAGGAATCAGGCCAATTGGTTCGGATCTAATTCTACAGCTGTTTCATTTTTTTGGCATGAAAATTGTGATGGCATTACCTTGAAATCATTACTCTCATCTGCATCTGCAGTGAAACCCTCTTCTCATTCTTAATATTTTTATTTCTGGAGGCCTCAGCCTTCCAAGTAGCCAGAACTGCAGGTGCGCGCTACCACGCCTGGCTTATTTTTTGATTTCTTGTAGAGACGAGGTCTCGCCAAGTTGCCCAGGTGGGTTTCAAACCCGCGGGCTCAGGCAATCCACTCACCTCAGCCTCCCAAGGCGCGGGATTACAGGCTGAGCCACCGAGCCTGGCTTAGGCTTTGTTTTAAAGAGCCTCCCCCTGCAATGGTAAAGGTTCAGGACCCACTGAATCTCGGTCAGTCCCCGTAGGGGGAGGTACCCACACAAGCCCCACAGAATCAGCTCTTCTTTCTCTTTACTGGAATTCAGCGATTCTCAACATCACCATGATGCATGCGCAACCACAGGACTTGGGGCTAGCTCCCCCAAGCTTCTGGACTCCCTGGCTGTGAGACCTTGTACACCTTCCCTCACCTCCCCAAACACTATTGCCTCTTGGGTAAAGTAGAAATTAGTCCAGATAATACACAACCGACCCTATGAGATGCTCCATAGACGTTTGTTCACTTTTTAAAAAATCTAAATGCTGGGAGCGGTGGCTCACATCTGTAATCCTAGCATTTTGGAAGACTGAGGTGGGAGAATTGCTTAAGCTCAGGAGTTGGAGACCAGCCTGGGCAACACAGCAAGACCCCATATGTACAAAAGAATAAAAAAAATTAGCTGTGCATGGTGGTGAGTACCTGTAGTTCCAGCTACTCAGGAGACTGAGGTGGGAGGATCACCTGAGCCCAAGGAGGTTGAGGCTGCAGTGAGTCGTGATCATGATACTGAACTCTAACCAGCCTGGGCAACAGAGTGAGATCCCAACAACAACAAAAAAAGGAAATAAAAGTCCTTTGTCATAATGAGATTCCACATAGAACCTATTTCTTTTTTTTTGAGCCAGAATCTCACTCTGTCACCCAGGCTGGAGTGCAGTGGCACACTTACAGCCACTGTATCCTCGACCTGCTGGGCTCAGGCAATCTTTCTGCTTCAGCCTTCCAAGTAGTAGGAACTAAAGACATGTGCCACCACGCCCGGATAATTTTTTGATGTGCTGTAAAGACGAGGTCTGGCCATGTTGTCCAGGCTGGTCGCAAACCCATGGGCCTCCCAAAGTGCTGGGATCACAGGCAGGAGCCACTGCGCCCGGCCATGTCACATAATTCTTATGCATCCGTCTTCTTGCTCTTAAACAAGGGGCTGAGATATCTGTCAGGTGAGTCACGCTTCTAAGCCCATTACCTTCAGATTGCAAAGGACAATGCACTTCTTGTGACAATAGTGGCTACCTCTTGGGAGCATAGTCACACAAGAGCATCTAATCCGAGGACACTGGAGTATAAGCTCTGTGGGGGCCGAAACCCCGGTTAGGTGACCAGGGAGTATCCCAGGGATGAAATAGATGTCAGTCAAACCCGAGACCATAGAGCTCCTCCTGGTCTTTTCCTCCAGCCCAGACCACGTGGACTCCCACACCCGGTTCTGAGTGGCAGCTGAAGTAAGGGTAATGGTTGAGAATTGTGTAGTTCACAGGAAAACCCAGTTTAAAATCTCAGCTCTACCATCTACCGGTTGTGCGATGCTGGGCAAGTTGCTTAAAATTTCTAGGCCTTAGTTTTCACATCTGTAAAATGAGGGTTATAGGACCTACCTTATATGACATTAGACACACACAGCTTTTGGCATAGTGCCTGGTACATAGCAACTGCTCAATAAACATTAGCTATCAATCAGCATCAGGCAGCAGGAAGTAGCCTCTATTTTCCTGTTTCTTGACTATTGGCGGAATGTCTGGTAGAACTATAAACCTGCTGATGCTCTGGGTGTGTGCACACATGTGTGCTTATATGTACACATATATGATGACATGTTACCTATTGATTTAATTTCCTCAGCACGTCTGGATTCTCTTGGTTCAGTCTTAGTAGATGATGTTACTTTTTTTTTTTTTTTTAGTTGGAA
>CAUYQG010118623.1:0-24503 GCA_963574415.1 Tarsius wallacei | reverse complement strand
GATGTCCATCCTACCCAAGGCAATCTACATATTTAATGCAATACCCATTAAATTACCAGCAGCATTCTTCTCAAGCTTGGAAACGACAATACAGGAATTCATATGGAATATTTTTCCACTTGTTTGTGTCATCTTTGATTTCTTTGAGCAGTGTTTTGTAGTTTTTGTTGTAAAGGTCTTTGACGTCTCTGGTTAGAAAGATGCCAAGATATTTCTTTTTTTGTGTGTGTGTGTGTGTGTTTGTGTGTTTGTGTGTGTAGGTTTCTGATTAGTGAGTTGGTTTCTTGAATTGTTATTGGTCTGTTTAGGGTTTTAATTTCTTTCTGTTTTAATCTTGGGAGATTATGTGATGCTAGGAATTCCTCCATTTCTTCTAGATTTTTAGTTTATTCATATAAAGGTGTTCATAATAATCTATGATAATCTTTTTTTATTTCTTCAGGGTCACTTGTAACAATCCCCTTTTCATTTATGATTGAGTTCATTCAAATTCCTTTTTTTTTCTAGTTAATCTGGCTAGAAGTCTGTCAATCTTATTTACCCTTTCAAAGAACCAGTTTTTTGTCTTGATGATCCTTTGCATAAGCTTTTCATTCTATTTTATTCAAGTGAGACTTTATTTAAATGACTTCAATTTTTCTACTAATTCTGTGATTGAATAGTTTATGTCTTTCCAACTCCCTTAGGTGCAATGTTAGACTGTTTCTTGAGATCCCTCTATTTCTTGATATTTGGGTGTGATGTCATAAACTTCCCTCTAAGCACTGATTTAATAGTATCACAGAAATTTTGGTGTGTTGTATCTTGATTTTCATTTGTTTCTAGCAATCTTTTTTAATTTCTACCTTGATTTATGTGTTAATCCAAAAGTTATTCTAATGCACACTGTTTATTTTTCATGTATTTGTAGGGGGTTTGGGGGAAGAGATTACTGTTGCTGATTGCATTTATTTTTATTCCACTATGGTCTCTGAAGATGATATGACTTTGATTTTTTACAATTTGTTTGTGCTTAAATTATGCCCAGGTATATGGCCAATCTTTGAGTATGTTCCATGTGCTGATAGAAGAATGTATATTCTATGGTTTTGGGGTAAAGTGTTTTGCAGGTATCTATAGGTCCAATTGATTGAGTCTTGAGTTAAGGTTCCAAATTTCCTTGTTGGCTTTTGCCTTGATAATTGTCTAAAACTGTTAACAAGATATTAAAGTCTGTGACTATAATTGAATGACTGCCTATATCCTCTTCTAGTTTAATTAGCATTGTTCTATAAATCTGGGTGTTTCTATGCTGAGTGCACATACACTCAAGATGGGTACTTCTTGCTGATGTATTGAGCTTTTATTATTATGTGGTGTGCTTCAGTGTCCTTTTATGACTACTGTTGGTTTAAAGTCTGTTTTGTCTGATATAAGAATAGCTAATCCTGATATTTTTTATTTTTCATTGGCCTGAAAGGTCTTTCTTCAGACCTTTACATTGAGACTATTGGTGTCGTTTTCAGTGAGACGGGTTTTCTGAAGGCAGGAGAAGGGTGGATCATGCTTCTTTATTGAATTTTTCACTCTATACTTTTTGAGTGGTACATTTAGTCCATTCACATTTAAGTTAATTCTTGATGCAGGGGTTTGCTCCTGCCAAATTGTGGTTAAGATGCTGCTTTATTTTTTCGATTTTGTGGATGATTTTTATGGTCTCTAAACTGTGTGCTTTCACAATGAGTGGAACTAGTCTTTCATTTCTGCACTTAGAACTTTCTTAAACATCTCCTAAATGACAGGTCTAGAGGTGGTATATTCTTTAGGAATTGGATGCTTGGGAAGGATTTTATGTCTGATTCATTAATAAAGCATAGTTTGGCAAGATAGAAGTCTTGCCTGGAGTTGCTTTTCTTTAAGAATGATACAGATGGGATCTCAGAGTTTCTGCTGAGAAGTCAGCTGCAATTCTGATGGGGGGGGGTCCTCCTCAGTAGGGTGTTTGTTTCTTCTCTTTAGCTGCCTTCAGAATTTTTTTCTATCTTACTCACCTTGTGGAGACAATAATCATGTACCTTGGAGATGGTCTTCTTATGTAATAATGCACAAGCATTCTCTGAATCTTTTTAATATGGTTGGTTGCTTCTCTGGCAAGATAGGGGAATTTTTCTTGGATGAAATCTTAAAAGGCTTGTTCCAGGGTATACTCAGATTACCCTTCTCTTTGCAAGATGCCATACTGTTAACAGTATATTTGGTATCTTACCATAATACCAAACCTCTTACAGGCTTTGCTCATTCTTCCTCAGTCTTTTCTTCTAATTTTTGTCAAACTGCATTAGTTCAAGTTTGATCTTCATGCTCTGAGATTCCTTTCTCTGCCTGGTTAATTCGGATGTTGAGAGTTGATTTTGAGTTTTGCAGTTCCAGGAAAGAATTCTTTATTTCCAGGAGTTCAGATTGGTCCTTTCTAATCTTATAATGACCAGCTCTGTTTTCACTGCCTGCTCTGTTTTTGTGGCCTGGATGATCTCTGTGTGTTCACCCTGTCATGGAGCTCATTGAGTGCCTTTGCCTTTCATAGTATGAAACCTATGTCTCTTATCATGTGCAGGTCATTCTGAATGCTTTTCATTGTGTGCGATCTGGGATGCCCTTTTGCAGGTGTTGACACATTAAGGTTTTGGAGATTGCCAGTGTATTGTTTGTTTGTTTGTTTTGCTAGTTCTTCCTCATCTGTGAGGGCAGACTTATTTTTATTTTTTGTTTTGTTGTTTCTTAGTAGAAAAGTTTGCTAATGTTGGGATGGCTGTTATTTTTTATATTTTTATTTTATTTTATTTATTTTTACCTGTCCTCTCTCCTTTGGCCTGCCTGTAATGGGGGAGCAGCAGTGGCATGAAGGGTGGTAATCTGGGAGAAATCATCTGAAATGCTTCAGTGGGGCAGTCTGGCAGAAATGGGGTATTCTTCTCCCTCTGAAACAGGTGACCAAGGACCTGGCTGAAGCTCCAGGAGTGTCCTGCTCCCCAGACCACTTGTCAGCAGGATTGGTAGGCAGTCAGGTGCTGCCCTGCAGCTCTACTCCGATTAGATGTTCTTGTGGGCATGTATTTGCCTTCTCACGTTTTGATGGGACTGTCTTCCCCCGGGATTAGAAGGGAAGCACTGTGTGTGTGTGTGGGGGTGGGGGGGTGGGAGGAGGGCTGGTCTTTCTTCCTCTCTTGCCAGGTAGGCGGGGCTACTGTGCGGAGGTGGCTTGTCTATTAGATCCCGCCCTGTTCCTTGGGATGGGCTACAGGCAACGAAGGCAACCTTCTGAGGGCAAGCTACATCAGCAGCCCTGACTTAGTGTTGCAAGATAAATTTCCCTGCTGAATGCTGTGAAGTGAGGGAGGGAGGAGCACCCACATGGCATAGACCACTTCCTCAGTGTGTTTCCTGCTGAGCCTCTCTGCATGGGATGGCAGCCTCAACATGGGGCACCTGGGAGCTGAGATTCCTCAAACTCCATGTGCCCTTTTTCTCTTTAGGTCAGCCTCTTGTGCCCAGCCAGTGCAGGAAAGCTGGGAGTGGAGGAGTTCCTGGGCTGTCTCTTTCTTGGCTTAGATTGCAGTGGCTCATTTGAGGTGTGTAGCGAGGAAACGCTATCATTTCCACTCACCCCTTCCATTTCCAGTAGTGTTGTTCTGCTCTTGCAGCACTGCTCTAGAGGTGACCAGGTCTTAGAACAGTCCATCTTCCGCATACCCAGGTGACAATCTGACAGACCTTGGCTTGGATTTCCAGGTCGACTCTCAAAGTCCTAGGTGTCCTCCTCCACATAGGTTTCTTTGCAGAGAGCTGTAATTGTGTGATGTCTTCATCTTTGCCCTCCCCGCTCTTCATCTTTGCGCTCCCCACTCCTCTATGGACTTTCCATGATATTTTGTGGGCATAGTTTTTTTTTAATTCCTGAGGCCATATGAGCAATAAAATATTAAATTTTAAACTTTGGTTCTGTCACTGAACATTTTGTGTGATCATGGTAATTTTCATCTTGTTAAATAATGCATGTAATAATGTATTTACATTATTTTCAAAACCAATTAAAAGTAATATGTACAGAGACTTAATTAAATGCATACATCACAAGAACTATTTAATAAATGATGCTTCTTTTTAACCCATTGGTCTTTGGACTCATGTTACATTTGACCATTTTACTCTACTGTATTATTTCTTTCTCTTTCATATATTGAAAGATGTAAAAAGCATATGTGCAAGGGAACCCCAAAAACATATAAAATAAAAAAAAAATGCATGCAATAATTTGGAGTCGGGAAGTTTTATTTTCCCATACTTTTCAAATAATATTAATACACAGAAAGACTAAAAAAAAATGAAGACTGTGGTAACTAGAAGGACTTGATAAAACTAAAGAGAAGAAGTATTTACTGAGCACTGTCACAGAGGCATACAGATTAAGTCAATACATATGCCAAATATTGTCCAAAAAGGCAACATGCAAGTAAGGACAGATAAAGGAAAAATAAATGATTTTGAATATTTTTCAACTTTGCATTTTTGTATATTTTTCTTACATAATACAAAATAATGTTATTAGTAGTAAATTAGTTTAAATTAATTTTATCTTCACATAAGTTAAACATTTTATCCTTTGTTAACCTCACATTTGACCCTAAATGAATTTGTTTTGCTGTGAAATTTATACTTTCTGTTATTTGCATAAGAACATTGTCTTAGACAACTCCCGTGATGCTGATGGTACTAGGCAGGAACAGCATCCCCAAACCTCATCACACACATGCAAACCATGCATGGTTAGCACATTTCGAATGTATTAGAAATATTCTTTGATTCTTTGCTATTTATATCTGCACTTTTGAGAGAATTTTTGGTTTGTGTTAGTATAATAATAACTTCAGAAACTAATATGTTTCAAAGAATCCAAAAACACAGATCTTGCCAGTTATGTTCCCCATTTACACAGACGACTATTTGTTTTCCCTGGTACCTTGCACTGTAGTACAGCAGTGCCCTTGTTTTATATTTGAAATTCTGGTGCAAAATAATGTTGAAATGGCTGAGGGGAACTATTTGTAGCATTTTTATTACCTCACATGGGAGAAAATAGCAAAATAAATCAACAAAGCAAATGTGTGCTAAAGCAAGTACAAACAGCACTTATGAATGATGAAAATAATGGCATGAGATATAAAGCTACTTATCTTTATAATGACTTTTCTTATAGGCACTCTAACACCTGCCCATTGATGGTGGATAGAAACGAAAGTCACCTTTGAACAAACCTCTTTTTGTTAGTATTTATCCCTGTGATTTAGTAAAGCTCCTAGTTTAAGGTATGCATTTTTAGGTATAAAATTTTCTTTTCTGAAGTTTGTTTTCTTTTGTTTCCTGTGTAAAACATGAAATAATATGAGTTTCCTTTTGCTAAAAAACATAATAATTTTCACAAGTGACATACAAACATATATTTTATCTATACCTTCCACTTTCACTATTGCTCCAACTATTATAATTGTGACATATTTCAAAAAAGAGCAAAAAATTATATACATGTTTGTTTTTACACTCATTAGTTATTGGTTGAAGTTAATATATTGTGTTAAATAACTATGCCTAATTTTCCATAAAGCAACCATAAAACTTGCATATAAAGCAGAGAATTATGTTTTCATTGTGTTCTTGAGTCAATATTTAATGACCACAAGCTAAGTTTTCCACATCATATATACATATATATGCAGCATACACACATATATGCATATAGACAGGTATACACACATATAAAGAGATATACCTTGTTTTATTGTGCCTCATATTACTTTGCTTTGCAGATTTTGCTTTTTTTATGAATTGAAAGTTTGTAGCAATCCTGTGCAGAGTAAGTTTATCAGGGCTATTTTTCCAACAGCATATGCTCACTTCATGTCTTTGTGTCACATTTTGGTAATTTTCACAATATTTCATTTTTCATTACTATTATATCTGTTGTGGTGAGCTATGATCAGTGATTTTTGATGTTATTATTGTAATCATTCGGGGGTGCCATGGCCACATCTCTTGGAAAACTTAATTGATGTTGCATGTATTCTGTTTGCTCCACTAACTGGCTGTTCCCACTTTGGCATCGCTCCCTCTCCTCAGGACTCCCTATTCCCTGAAACACACAAATATTGAAATTAGGCCGGTTCATAACTCTATAATGGCCCCCAAATGTTCATGTGAAAAAAAGTGTTGCATGTCTCTCACTTTAAATCAAAAGTTAACAATGCTTAAGCTTGTTGATAAAGGCATGTCAAAAGTCAAAACAGGGCGGGGCTTAGTGGCTCAACCTGTAATCCCGTGCTTTGGGAGACTGAGATGAGTGGATTGCCTGAGCTCATGGGCTCGAGACCTGCCTGGGCAGGCGAGACTTCATCTCTACAACAAATCAAAAAAAAATTAGCTGGGCGTGGTAGCACGTGCCTGTAGTTCCAGTTACTCGGAAGGCCGAGGCGGAAGGATCGCCGGAGCCCAGCAGGTCATGGCTGCGGTGGCTGGGAGCGGCCACTGCACTCCAGTCTGGGTGACAGAGTGAGACTCCAACTCAAAAAAAAAAAAAAGTCAAAATAAATCCAAAGATAGACCTCATGTTTACAACAATTAGTCAAGTTGTAAATGCATAGAAAAAGCTCTCAAAAAAATTTAAAGTGTCACTCCAATGAACATACAAATGAAATGAAAGCAAAACAGTCTTAATATGATATGGAGAAAGTTTGAATCCTTTAGGTAGAAGATCAAACTAGCCAAGACATTCCCTTAAGCCAAAGCCTAATCCAGAGAATGTCCCTAACTCTCAATTCTGTGAAGGCTGAGAGAGGTGAAGAAGCTGCAGAAAAAAAGTCTGAAGCTAGCAGAGGTTGGTACACAAAATTTAAGGAAAGAAGCCATCTTCATAAAATAAAAATACAAGGTAAAACAAGTGTTGATGTCAAAGGTGAAGCAAGTTACTCGGAAGATCTAGCTAAGATAAAGGATGAAAGTGACTGATCAATGTAGACAAAACAATTTTATATTGAAAAAAAGATGCTATCTAGGACATTCACAGTTAAAGAGGAAAAGTCAATATCTGGCTTCAAGGAAAGACTGACTTTCTTGTTAGAGGCTGATAAAGCTGGTGACTTTAGGTTGAAGTCCATGCTTATTTACCAGTGTAAAACTCCTAGGGTTAATTATGCTAAATATACTCTACTTGTGCTTTGGAAATGCAACAATAAAGCCTGGATGACAGAATGTCTCTACAGCATGGTTTATTGAATATTTTGAACCCACTGTTGAAACTTACTGCTCAGGAAAAAAATCAAATATTGCTACTCATTGACAATGCATCTAGTCACCCAAAAACTTGAATGGATATGTACAAGAAGATAAAAATTGCATTTGTGCTTGCTAACACAACATCCATTCTGCAGACCATATATTAAGAAGTAATTTTAACTTTCAAGTCTTATTTAATAAGTATATTTTGTAAGACTGCAACAACCATGGATTGCAGGGGTCCTGCCCTGCAGGGATCTGGGGTCTCTGGTGGTGTGATGGCATCAGCGATTCAACTGGAGGGATAGATATGGAAGAAAGAAAGAAACTGGACAACTGTTCAGATTGAGCAGAAGCTGTTTAATGGGTGTTATCTTAGGGCATTTATCCCCAAACTCTGCAAAGTTTATCATCACAAGAACCCCTGCTGCTATGGTTACACAAAAGATAGCATGTGCCTTTCACATGACCAGGTCCAGGTGCACATGGGACACCCCCCACTCTCAAGTAGATGTATTTTTCAAACATGAAGAATAACATGAAGTTCTTATCCAGTTTCTATGTACCTTTAATTGTTTATAGCTACATAACATCATTCAATACTTACACCTGAAACCAACATAATGATATATTACCTTTTACTATTCTATGCTAATTCAGACTGGTTTCTATAAAACAGTTACTGCTATGGTTACACTCTCCTAGCACCAGCTGGTCTAATTCAAACTTCACTGGCTCCCCTAAATCAAACTGAACTAACTACACTTCTATAATAAAATGGTTATCTAAATTTTCTTAATCTACATAAACTATTTTCTAAAATCTATATCTATAAATTTCTAAAATCACCTCAAGAGAACCTGTGACCTGCACTAAGGCTCCTCAATGTAATTCAAAGTCAAACTTAAATTGTTTAAAAACAAAAAACCATAAACCGTGGAAGATGGGAACAATAGACTCCAGGTTAGCTGTGTACATTCTGGTCTCAGAGTTTTCTGTTAGAGCCAGGAGGAGCCTTCCTGGTAGCGATGCCAAACAGAGGGAGGGAATGGGGTCAACAGCTCCCAAGCACATCCTAGTGGTCTTGGGGTCAACGTCCCTTCTTGATCCCTAATGCTCATTGGGCCTCCATGGCCGGCTCCCAGCAATAGATAGTAATTCCTATGATAAATATTGGCAAAGTAAGTTGAAAGTCTTCTGAAAATGATTCATCATGCTAGATGCCATTAAGAAAATTTAGGATTCATGGGAAGAGGTGAAATTATCAACATTAACAAGAATTTGGAAAGGTTAAGGGGTTCCAACCTTAGTGAGAAAATTACTGAAAATATGGTGAAAATTCCAAGAGAACTAAAAATTAGAAGTGGAGCCTTAAGATGTGACTGAATTGCTGATATTGTGAATTGTGAATAATCTCATGATAAAACTTGAATTGATGTGAAGTTGCTTCTTATGGATGAACAAAAAGTGGTTTCTTGGGATGGAATCTATTCCTGGTAGAGATGGGGAACATTTCTAAAACAAAGGATTTAGAATACGCTTAGTTGATAAGGGAGAGACAGAGTTTGAAAGGACTGACTCTAGTAGGATAGTCATCAACAATAACTCAAAAAACAACAGATGCTGGAGAGGATGTGGGGAAAAGGGAATTTCTACACTGTTGGTGAGAGGTGTAAACTAGTACAACCTCTGTGGAAAATAGTTTGGCGATTCCTAAAAGGTTTAAAAATGACCTATATGACCCCACAATCTCCCCACTGGGAGTATACCCAGAGGAACTCAAATCACTCTATAAAAAAGAAACCTGCACATACATGTTTATTGAAGAATTATTTACAAATAACCAAAACATCGAATCAATTGTGCTGCCTATCAAAAGAAGACTGGGTAAAAAATATGTGGTACATGTACACGATGGAATATTGCACAGCCATAAAAGAGGACAAGATTATGAACTTCACAGCAACTTAGATAGACTTAGAGTCTCTAATACTGAGTGATCTATCACAGAAACAAAGAACTGAGTACCACATGTTCTCACTCATAAATGGACCTTGAACAATTATCATAATACTATAAGAAAAGATAGGCAGTAGTCCGAAACTGTCTGGTGGAGGTGGGATTGGCAGTAGCAGGAAACTGCCAGGAGAGGGGGGGTTATACCTCATCAACAAGGGTTCCTGCATAATGAGCTAATCCTGAATTGTATCCCACAACTTCAAAATAAAAAATTTTAAAAAAGAAAGAATTTCTCTTTGGATAAGATGCTATCAAACTGCATCACATGTTACAGAGAAATCTTTCATGAAAGGGAGAGTCAATCAATGTGGCAAACATCATTGTTGTCTTATTTTAAGAAATTACCATAGTCACCCCAGGCCTCAGCTATCACCACCCTGATAATTCAGCAGTCATTAACTTTGAGGCCAGACCCCACATCAGCAAAATAAATAAATAAATAAGACTCATTAAAGGCTTAGATAATTGTGAGAATTTTTTTGGCAGTAAAGTATATTTTTAAATTAATGTATGTACATTTTTAAGACAATGCTATTGAACACCTAATAGACTACAGTAGAGTGTGCACATAACTTGTATATTGACTAGAAGATCAAAAGTATTGTGTGACTTAGTGTATTACAATATTCACTTTATTGTGTGTGTTTAGAACCAAACCCACAGTATCTCTAAGGTGCCAAGGTGTGCCTGGTATACATATCTATATCACACATTATCTATCTATCTATCTATCTATCTATCATCTATCTATATATATATACACACATGTATATATGTATATGATGTCTCCCAGATATCTGCATGGCTTTCGCCCTTGTTCATATGTCACCTTAAGTCTGGCACATTCACTTTGAAAGGATTCACAACCTAAAACCTCATGATCATTTCAAAGCCCATTTTGTGCACTCTACCATTTAAACAACAATACCTATTTTTCTAGTGCTATAAACTGAAGGTTAATGTCCCCCCAAAATTCATATCTTGACATCTTAACCCTCAAGGTGATGGCATTAGGAAGTAAGGCTTTTGAAGCTGATTCAATCATAAGGACTTTGCTCTCATAATGGGATTAGTCTCCTTATAAAAGAGTTGACAGAGACTGGCTCTTCTTTCCCCTCCCCACCATGTAAAGACAAGCCATCCAGGAAACCAGAAGAGTTCAGACACCAAATCTGCATCACTTTGATCTTGGATTTTCCAGCCTCTAGAACTGTAAGAAATAAATTTCTGTTGTTTATTAATCACTCAATCTTGGATATTTTTGCTATAATAGCAAAAGCAAAGCCATCTAGTAAAGACTCGATTTCATAGTTCAATGACTATATTTTCTATATAGCATGTAGGGGAAAACGTACTTACAGAATCTGGGAAGGATGTTTTCATCTCTCAATCTTGTGAAAATATAACGTTGAAACATGTTATAGAATGTATGTAATTCCCCATATTTGAACTAAATTTATATCTTCTCCACTTAAATATTCTTAATTTTCTATGAGTTGGTTACCTGAGATAGTGGGGATATTAGAGCAGGCAGTGAAAATCTACTGTATTCCATAGAAACTTAGTTTAGCATGTATTTTCTAAATACCTATCATGCAAGAACTGAAGTTGTTCATGAGGAAAGCAGTTTGGCCGTCTATGTCATATGAGTATGTGCTTTCAAAATTTTGATAGTGGAAAAAATAAGTCTCCACACAGAATGTGAGATGTAGAAACTGATAAACTGAAAGAATAAGAAAAGTTTCTTTTTTTTTACTGTAATATAAATAAGAGTTCCAGTAATGTTCCTTATTTTGCCCACAGAAGAACGTATTCGGTAATCCAGCCCTCCTTAAGTTTTCCAAATATGTGGAGAATCAGTCCAAGTCCTGGAGATAAAATAAGTGCTGAACTGTGTGGTGATATGTTTGAAACATCCTAGATTTGTATACATTTTGAGAAATATAGTCATGCAGTCTTTGTGTGAAAATCTAGAAGGCAAAGCTCTGAGCAACTTGGAGTAACCAGGTGTTTCACAATGAGAGTCTGACCAGGGCTCTTCAGGGCGTGCAGGCTATGAATCCACAATGAGAGTCTGAAGTGGAAGCCTAACCGTCTCCTGCCATTGCTGGAAGTAGGTTTCAAGACAAGTAGTGTAAGGAAGTTATTTTGTGTGCAGTCTTCTTGACTGGAGCTGGCCAGAGTTAGTTGAAGAGAAATATACAGACCTTCTCAATAAATATAGTCTTTTTTTGAGTTGGATTCTCATTCTGCCACTCAGGCTGGAGTGCAGTGGCACACTCATGTCCACCCCCGGGTCGACCTGCTGTGCTCCAGTGATCCTTTCGGCTCAGCCTTCCAAGTAGTCGGAACTACAGGCACACGCTACTGTACCTAGATAATTTTTTATTTATTGTAGAGACGAAGTCTTGCCAAGTTGCCAGGGCTGGTCTCGAAGACCAAGTTGCCGGGGCTGGTCTCGAACCTATGGGCGCAGGTAGTCTACTCTCTTTGACCTCCCAAAGTGCTGGAATTACAGGCTGAAACACCAATCCTGGCCCATTTTTTAAAAAGGAGTAAACATGTTCAAAGAACAAAACAATATTCACAGAAAATAAAGCAAAAGAGATTTGAAAAGTAAATATTTGGAAGAAACTTACTTGAATTAAAGCCTACACAGCTCTATATTAACATTCTCTCAAACCCAGACAATACTTCTGTAAATTACTGCCTCAGATAGATGTACTGCCATTTGAAAATAAATACAAGTGTGATATCTATGTATATATGCTACAAAAATAAGACTTGGAATGAAACAGCATAAATAGTTATGAGAACACTTATCAGTTAAACAATTGCAACAAAATAAAATCTGCAGCAACTATCTCTCCGCATACTAACACCAATTTATAAAACATGGCATCTTTAGAATGAGTTCAAGTGAAAATTCAAATAAAGTCAAAGAAGTAATAATACAATTATCAGGACTTCATAAAAGAAATGGGGAAAAAATAAAGAAATTAGAAAAAGGAAAAATATGTTAAAAGGTTAAAAATTCAAGGATAAATATTGCTGACAACATTTTTTAACAAAGTTGGGTTTGTGAAAGAAAAATAAGCAAAACAAATAAAAAGGAACATAGAAATAGAATGAATAGAGTCATATGGTAGAAAAGGAATACAAGATTATCTAGCAAATGCATAATAAATGTTTCCAAATAATAATACGTAAGAGAGAAAACATTAAAAATAATAAAGAAGAACTTGTTTTTAAAAATAAAGAAATAAGCTGAGGTCCAAGGAACATCATATACCAGGCCAAATGGTTATAGAACAATTTTCACAAATTTTAATGAAGTTTTAAGTCTTCAAGAACAATAAACAACCTGCGGACACTCCGACCTAAATATTTCTGTCATCTACAAAAGTGAATTTAGTTATTTCTGTGGCAACGTGCAGTACCCAAAAGAAGGTAAAGGTAGAAGTAATATTTGTGGGCTAGAAAAGGGAGTAGTGTTATAAAGCAATTTATTCTCAACTAAATTCTGCTTTATGCACAAAGGGAAAATTCACTTAAATACTTTTAGAAACCCTCAAACTTGAACTCTTACAGGAAACTCAATATATCAGCCATTTTAGTAAATGACACAAACTCAAGAAATTCAGAAAATTAAAAACAAATGGTAAAAAGAGTCTGGGAAAGTAAAATATATGAAAGTAGAATAACTGGTGATGACCAGATCACTACACATATAAAACCAAAGGAACAAGAAATGTATGGGAATTTTTGTAGGTAACATTGAATATGCTACGAACTTGTGAAAATAAGGAAATAGTATTATCTCACGAAAGTTAGGAAATAAGAATTGGTGTGACAGTTGAAGTGGTATAAAGTACTTGGAGTTAATGCAAATACTGCAATTTTCTCTCTTGTATCTGACTCTCAAGATACACTGTGTAATGCAAGTGAATTGAGTTCTAGATATTTGATATAATATTTAGGGAACAGTGGTAAACATTGTAGAAACTCAAACTACAATACAAAAAATAGAGCTGGAGATTTATTGGTTGTGGGCTTAAGTGAAGATCTAGATATTTTATTTTTCCTCAGGATGGATTAATAAAACCAGTCTAAAATTGATAAAGAAGAAAACAATGTTTTAAATATCTCATTGATCATTATGAAGATAATCAGTATGACACAAAAAAACTATATGAAACGTTAAGAAAAAGTGGAAGAAATGAAAGGAGAGTTTGGGGAAATGTAAGAGCTTTACTTGTGTTATGACTACTTATGTGTTCAGTTACTCTTGCTTAATCTCACCTTATATTGATATCTCTACTGAATCTTTTTGTTACTTATGTAAAATAGAAAGAAGGCACATCGACAATTACATTATGATGTTAGTAGTAAGAATTTTTTACTGGCATTGTTTTTACTGTTTCTGTTGTTCATGAAGACTATGCATATTTATATGTCTTTTCTTATGATATAGATCCATTTTACAGGCCATATATTTACGTCATTTATCTATCCTTGAAAAATTAAATTATTTTGGCAGGGGAGTAAATAAGAGTGTTTTCGTATCCTTGATCCCAGCTGCATTATGCCAACCTTAAGCTTTTAACATTTTGGTAAGAGAAATTAATTTGCATAATCCAAGCCAAATTAAAATATTTAAAGTATTTTCTTCAAATTGGGTATCAAAACTACAATTTCCAGAGGATTCACTCTGATACTCCATTCCTTGCCACTGGCACTGCTGAATTCCTATCCTAAGACATAACACACCCCTGCCTTCCATTCATTGTGAATTTGCCAAATTACTGAGAGTTTTAATTCCCTTAATTGATAGAAAGAATTAGCATATGAGAATGAGGTTGTGGTGGAGTGGTTTTTATTTTCTAACTTAAAAAACGAAAAAAAACTTATAGGAAGTAGAACAATGTTATACTTGATACGTATGAGTTGGAGGCATAAGGTACTGTAACAAACGCAAAGTAATGTAATTGAGATTGGTTAGTAGTATTTACTGCATGTGAGGTTTAAAGATGAGTCAGTTGAAATTAATTTCTTAATCTGACCCATATTAAAATAGCTAAAATAATTCCTGTTTGAGATCTTTTAAGAGTTTGCCCACTCAAGTTTTCCAGAGATATAGTACATAGAATTTTGTTTCTACCAAATGTTCCAAGGATATGACACAGGACTGGCTTAGCTTTAGATAGCTAGCTTTTGAGTAGGATCCTTAGAGTAGAATTTGCTGATGTCCTGGGTATGTGCAATAAAATCAGAGTAAAAAAAAATAATGAAAATTTTATTAATGTTTTTATATAAATAAAATTTTAATTTTAGATTATTTAAAAGTGAATGCTAGAAATATAGTATTATTTATTTAAATTTATATATTTATGTGCATAAACATAAATATGGAGAACAATGCTCATTTTTAATGATAATCTATTTTGCATAAAAAATTAACTGGTGCATATTTCCAAAGGTGGAGAATGTCAGAACACTGCTACCACTTATAGTCTTTTTAGTGATTTTGAAGAGAATATTTGGAGTTTCTTTTCCAATTTATATGAAAAATTTTAAAACAACATAAAACTCGAAAGAATAATATAATGAATATCTACATAACTTTCAGCCTATGATTAAATTGTTAGTATTTTAAATCATTTTCCTTGGCACTCTGTCTCTTTTTTTTTTTTTTTGAGTTGGAGTCTCACTCTGTCACCCATACTGGAGTGCAGTGGCCGCTCCCGGCCACCGCAGCCTCGATGTGCTGGGCTCCGGCAATCCTTCCACCTCAGCCTTCCAAGTAGCCGGAACTACAGGTGTGCACACTACAACGCCCGGCTGATTTTTGATTTATTTAGAGATGAGGTCTCGCCAAGTTGCCCAGGCGGGTCTCAAACCGACAGGCCCAGACAATCCACTCAACTTGGCCTCCCAAGCGTGGGATTACAGGCTGAGCCACCGAGCCCGGCCGGCACTCTGTCTCTTAAACACACACACACACACACACACACACACACAATAGCATAGATGACATTTTCTTGAACAATTAAAGAAAGTTAAAGAAACCTTTAAACATCATTTGTAATTAAATAAACACTTTATCATGAATCACCCAGGAAAAAAATTTTATACAAGCTAGCACAAAGTTTTATTTTATTAAATTAATGCCACTTTTGTATTAGCAATTACACAAAATGGCATTAATTTAATAAAATAAAATAATAGTTTATATTTATAGTTTTGGGTTTCCTGAAAATGTTTCTTCCTGTCAAGAATTCTTATGTCAATCTGTAATTTTTAAAAATTTTTTGTACATAACAGTACTTTTGCCTAGAGGCTCAGATTATTTGTCATTTTCTTTATCTACAAATTTTATTTTACTGATGTGACATATAATATATATACATATAATACATATTTATCACATATGATGTAGAATACAACTTTTATATATATATAAAATTTTATATATATATATATATATGAGGGGAAATCCCATAAAAGCAGAATTATTTTTTGGATGATGGACCCCTTGTAAGCACAGGCTTCCTCCTCTAGGTAAGTATTCTGGAACCATCAGCATCAGTGTTGTTGTGAAAGGCTGCGTTCATCTTCAGTAAATTTTTTTTGGAGATTCTTTCAGCATGTTTGCCAATTTCATGATGGGTGATTTACAAGTGCACCTGCCCACACTACACTGAGTGTTCAGCAGTTTTTGATCAAAATGGGATGACCCCTGTGCCCCACACTACCTGTTCACCCTATCTCATCCCAAATGACTTTTTTTAATTTACCTGGATAAAAAAAAACCCTCACAGGGAAACATTCTGCTGACATGAAAGAGATGAAACAAAATATGGCAAAAGCGCTAAAAGGTTACTAAAAGGTTCTAAAACTGTTTTGAGCAGTGGAAAAACTGTCTGAATGAATTTATTGTATTAAACAAAAAGAACTTTGAAGGTGACTGAAATTTAAACATGTACAAACAAATACACAATTTTCATAAATAAATTTCATCTTTTGGGAGGTCCTCCCTTGTATATAGCTAGGCTATGTTCAAAATTAGTTTAAGTCCGTTTTCTGAGGTACATTTTAGGATTTTTTTATTATTCAGATTTAGTTTTTATTTTTACTTCTGTAAAACTTTTTGAATTATGATTAGAAATAGTACTTCTTTTTCATTGTTTTAACCTTTTCCTTCTACAATTATTTGTTGATATTTTTCTTTGTTTTTGTTAGTCTTCCCCATCTATCAATTTCTTAGTGATATGCTTTTATTTATTTCCTCTTTATTCCTCTGGATTTGTTTTTATTTCAGTCCTCAAGCTATTTAGTTATTTATTTTACATTAATTAAAATATATTATTTCTTTTTTACTTTGTCATTTATATTATATCTCTGAGAAAAAAAATGTTTCTCTTCTTATTGAATTTGATATTTGGCCAACCCTCATTTCTCATCATCTGGGTTATTATTTTAATATTTTTGAATTCTAAAATGAAATATATTTTCCTTTCTCTAAATAATTTGCATAAACTTTTATTTTGTACATTTTTTTCATATAATTTTTTCTGTTTCAATGTTGCCTTAAGAGAGTGTTTTCATCAATTGAAAGGTTTTAATTATCACTGTTATTTAAAATATATTTGATGTTCCTTGATTGGCAATAACATGTTTATATTGATGGTAGGTGAGAATTCAGAAATGTATACTAAGTTTTTAAGCTAAAGAGAACCATCTTCTATTTTATAGTAAACTATTTCTTTCGTTTTACTTTAATTTGAAGAGAATTCTTATGTCTTTTACCACTTTCAATATTATTTCATCTTCAAGCCTCAAAAGAAAGTTTTCTCTTCCAGATTGCTTTCCCCACTCCAGAATTGGTTACTTAAAAAAACAAACAAACAAACAAACAAAAAACCTGATAGCTCTAGTATTATACACTTTGGGGTCTGGTTTCTAATCCTCAATAGCCAGTAGTCAGTTACATCAGGTTCAGATATGTTCTCTGTAATTCCCCAATCATGGAAAAACCTTCCTTTTATTGGTGAAATTTCATCTGTTTTCTGAGACCACTACGATATTTTACTAGTGCTTTTTAAAAGTCTGTATTTCAAATTTACCCAGCTGATTTAATTGTGTACTTCCATTATCTATAAATAAATTGATTAAAGTTTTGTTTTTTTCTGACTTCCAGTTATGCTGAGGAGTGTTTTTATTTAATATTTTATTCCCCTTTATACTTTTTGGTGGCTGCCTGGAAAAACATGAAATTTAATATCTACTGGGAACCAAAAAGAACAAAAATATGACCTTTTACACAACATCAAGTTTGTTCTGTCTAAAAGAGATTGAGAATGAATGCTGTAATATATGCATGCTTGCACTTTAATATTCTTTTTTAACTTCCTAAATTTGTATAACAATATTTTAGATTATGTAAGACACCTGCATCTTATGTTGTTGCTATAAATTACCCAAATTTACCCTCCTTTAAAGGTATTCATGAGCTATGCACAAAATCATTCAGTTATAGCTAAAATAAATAGATTTTTATTCATAGTTTGAATTGGTACTAGAAAAAAATTACATTAGAGAAAAAATGTATTGGGCAGAGAAAATAAATTTTAATGTGAGAATTCTGGGTTTAAACATCTGTTCTGTTAATTGATGACTATTTCCAATTGGATATGCTATTTAACCAAATTACAACTATTTATTTATTCATTGTCTAAATTTATTATCCACAGATGAGCTCCAAAGGTAATTAAAGAAGAAAACATATCACTTTTTAAGCAAACTTTTCAAGTTGATTTCAGTATGTTAATATTAGTCCTAATTAACTTCATATAACAATTTAGTGAACATAATATACAACTCTGAATTTAGTCTCAGAAAAATCTCAAACAAAATTACTAAGTATCCTCGAAGAACCATATATCTAACTTCAAGAGGTAGATGTCTGTTGTTGACATAGACACTATTGTTTTGTCTAAGATGGTTCTATTGCAAATCATAAACTAAAAACAATTCTAACCAATTAACTTTGGATCTCTCTATAAGAGGTTTGCTACCTGATTATAGAATTTGTGCAGATAGGGTTGAAGGACTTAAAAGGATATTTAAAGGTGCAGTTTTCAATTAAAATTATTTTACTTAATATTAACCACAAAAGAGATAATTCTAGACATTATTTCCAGTTTTCTTTTTCCCATTTGTCTCTGTTCAGTTTTTAAAATGTTCTTTTCTTATATTTTTTCTAAATTATTATCTATCACTCTTCCTCACCTTTCTTCACAAGACACGATCATGCCCAACAGAATTCACATTAGAGCAAGAAAAATTAAATGGATTGTTCCCCCAATACACATAAAAATACTGCTTGACTTTTTACAACCATGCTATCCAAGATTAAGGTTATAAATTTTTAGTTATTAACATATGAGAATGAGATAACAGGAAAATAGGCAAGTAATGTTTAAAAAAATCTTGTTTCAAATAAAGTATGAAACAACATTAAAATATATGGATGTCTAGGAAACATTCAGTACCATTAGAGATGTCATATGTCATGAACACGGGCTGAATATAGACAACATGAAACATCCATTGTCACTTTATACTAATTTACTCTTATTCATGATATTAATATTACATGTTGTGAAAACATATATATTTTAAAGTCAGCCAGCATAGCCAGACCTCATTTCCCCCCCAAAAAAAGAAAAATGAAAAAAAATTAGCAGGATGTGGTGGTGTCAGCCTGTGATTCCAGCTAATTGGGAGGCTGAGGCAAAAGAACCACTTGAACCCAAGAGGTTGAGGCTGTGGTGAGCTGTGATTGTGCCATTGCATGCCAGCCTGTTTGACAGAGTAAAGCTCCAACTCAGGAAAACAAAAGAAAAAAAAGCCAGGAATCAAAATAAATTATTAAATATGCACACACACACACATGAATATCTATTAATTATATGGCATCAATCAGCTTCAAGTTATTAAAAAGAGAACACAGATAGTAAAAAATGATTTCATTCTAAGCAATAAATATTGAGAAATATTTCACAACTGGATCATAAAAGAAAGCTGCTAATGAAAAAGGGCATAATTGTTTTAAAATATAATAAAATCTTAATGAAATTAACAAATATAAAACTTTTTCTAACATGCTGCAATAAGAATGTAACTATTTTATTTAAAAGACTTACAAAAACCGTATTTATTTACCTTAAATCTGAGAATATCTGCCTGCATATTTTGCTTCTCAGAGGCACGGTTTTAAATAGATAAACAATTTATCACCTTCCAATTTTTAAATAAAATCTAACCTTAGGAATATCAGTACTTGATAACCTGAGGGGGTGATCCCTGGTCTTTCAAGTTCCACCTAATCAAGAGAACCCAGATCAATATTGTAGAAAGTTCAATTCTTTTGGCATTGCTTTAACTAGTGGACATGGGAAATACTACGTATTCGATCTTGTCTAAAAACGAGTCATTATATAATACATTTCCTGAGCAGTGAATTTGTTCACATTTTTGGTCACTGTGCATTATATGATATATACTTTCCATCCAGAACAGTGTCCTTTCTCTGTTTTCTTCTGTTTTTGTTTTTGTTTTGTTTTGTTTTGTTTACATTCCCACCCTGTATCCAATGCATGTCTCCTCAAAAGCCAGGCCTTATGTTCCTGTGCCAGGAGCGGTGCTTCTATAGCTAGAGTCGGGCCTCCCAAATTCCCAAACCCTAACCAACTGTTTCGGGAACCTATTTCCCATCCCTTCAACCGCTCCCTCTGCTCCAGGGCTTGGCACCTCCCAGGAGAGGGAACTCGGTATTCAGATCCTGTACTGGCTCAGCTCTGGGCTGAGAGTGAGGGGATGCAAGGGTCAGAACTTTGGGAACATCGCCCTGCAAGCTGTCCTGAAGGCTGAGAACAGAAGAGCGACCCAAGACCTCAGGCATCGGGAGGTTGTGGGGCAACGCCCTTTCTCTTTTTTAATGCATTGTGTTATATTTTATTTGGAAAAAATCACGTTGGAGTAAAATGAAAAAAGTCAAAGGAATAAATACATATTACTAAGAAGCCCATAACCTTAACCCCTAACCCTAACCCCTACTTTGCTGTACAATAAAACAGTCTATCAGATATACATAATTGGTTGAAATTCAGTAAATATATAAATTATATTTTGTAAGTACTCCCATGCGTTCAACCATCACTAGTGTGAGAGTGAATCTTTCTAACCCTAACCCCAAATTAAAGTTTCTTGTTCTAAGTCAAGCAAACAACAAGATTTCTCAGTTTTCCAGAAGTGTATTTGAGTGTATACAAAATAATGTTTTTATGTGCTTGACTCCATGAGTTGGTCATGGAGGTGCCACAATTTTTTTTTAAAGGAAAGTCAAATAGATAATTCATCATAATCCCTTTCCTTTCTCTGACTGTTTATAGAAAAATCATGTCAATTCTTTCTTTCAAAAACTAAATTAGGTAACTTGGTTCCTACTCTTAGTAAGTATAATTTGATATATTATGTTAGGTAGTGTTCATTTAAATTTGTGAAATTATTGTTAA
This sequence comes from Tarsius wallacei, assembly GCA_963574415.1. NCBI lineage: Eukaryota > Metazoa > Chordata > Mammalia > Primates > Tarsiidae > Tarsius > Tarsius wallacei. The sequence continues at coordinate 3,603 of CAUYQG010118623.1, read as the reverse complement.
GAATTTTTTTATGCTTTCTCAAATTTATTGCATTGACTGAAAGTTCTGCAAAAATGGTTTAAAACAATGTAGTGTGCACATCTGTTGATTTTTTTGGCTTAGTGAAAATTATATTATCGTTTCACTGTTAGTTATTGCTATATCATTTACACTATAGTAGCCATGAAAATGAGTATCTCAGAACTCCCACTGCCTGGAGCATAAGTGACCAACAATCCCAGTTGCTGTGCTCCCAACCAATATCATAAGCAAGACAGAGATGCTAAGATAGGCCCATTTCTGAAATAAAAGAGACTTCTCAGAGAGGGGCAATATGATTCAAGAACTTATCATTTTAACAGCGTTACAATCTTAAAATCCATCATTCATAGTTTAGTTTTTATTTTATTATCTTTGAGCTTTGTTCTTGGGTTATGAAACTTTATAAAAGAAAGTGTGAAAGGTTAAATATTTTCTCATGCTTAAGCAATTTTATTAGACATTGAATTATCTTTTATAATATAGTCAGTTATTAGACCTAACCTAGAAAGACTAAGCTCACTTCATCCTGTACATCCCATTAACTGCAACTAAATCTCCTGTCAAAAACATACAACACTATCATCAGAGGACTCTGGAAGGTAAATAAAAGGTGGGAGACTAGACTTGTACAAGAAGCTCAAGCTTATCAAGACCTATGACCCAGGACAAAATACAAAATTGTTTAAATCATTTCTTTTTCCTTTTACTCCTACATATCCTAGACTGGGGACTCTAGCATTCCCAAAACAGATCTACAAATGGGCACAAACAGAAAAAGTCCCCTTCACTCATTCCAATGAACAAACAAACAAAAATAATTCACTCTTTTTAGGTAGAGAATAGAGAAGGAGGGTTTCATATGAGGTAGGTTGGCACCAATTGGACTTTTCTTCCCATCTCTACTTAATGATCAAAAGATAAATGGTTCCTCTCTCTCTACCTGCATGAGAGTGTCATCTCATTTCTTCCTTACTATTTATTTCTGGGATCCTAGCCCTATGGATCCTCCAAAAACAAAAAGTGTGGTTAAGAGACAAAGTCACAAACTCAATTCCCACAGGACTGGGTGCCAGGAGCCGCAATCCCTGAAAAGAGTCAGGTAAAAGGGACCTGAAAACAGGAAAAACGCCAGCTGTGAGAAAGGCTCCAGACAAATGCAACCATGACGGAGGCAAAGCCCCACGGATCCTTTTTGATGAACCTTCCCTAACTTTGAAGGATTGCGTGCATAGGCTTTGAGAATGTTCCTTCTTTAAATGAGATAATAGATGCACAGATGGATGATGGCATTTAACAGCAAAAATTATACTTAGGCATGGTGAAGGTGAGATTTCAGCAAAAGGGTGCCCCTTAGGGTGTGTAAGGATGTTTTTCAGTAAAAGCAGGAGGTCGAGAAAAACAAGTCAACCACTTCCTCATAAACAACAGGCCCCAGCCGAGAGCTGGTGGAAAACAACCAACTGAGACAACAAGTAGGCTAAGATATTATAGGATTAAATAGGTAGTTTGATAAAGATAGAAGTTAGAATATTAATAATAAAATAGTAAGATAAGATAAAATAGTAAGTAAGATAAGAGATAGATAATAGTATTAGTGATAGTTAAGAAAATATAGGGATATAAGGATAGAAATAAGGTTAGTAGAAATAAATATAGTAGTAAGTAAATTAAATAAGACTTAGAGTTAAGATTTAGCTTTATAAGGTAAGGATATTATAGGCCTATAATAGTAAATAGTTACAATACTAAATAGTTATAAGGAAATTAGGAAGAAAAACAGGATGTTCACAAATGTTTAATTCAAGAAAAACACCATCCACCGTTGAGATAGTAACTGCTGTCTAGTACTTGCCCATTGATTAAAAACATGAATGACATGGAGTCAGGCAGGAAGGAAACTAGATAGTAATTGTTAAAGGTCAACTTTATTGTGAATGAAAAAAGGATGCACGTGGGCGTTTGGTTAGCAACATAAGATACATTTTGTGGGTGCAGGGCTGGGTGGAAAACGATATAAGCATGTGAAAATTAAATAAAATTGGCAGAGTCTTGAGCTCTCCCCAGGAAGAGGATTCCTGTCGTTTTCGTCTTTTCTTTTACGCTGCTTCCCAATTCCACCCACTTCAGGCCCTGACTCTCTCCCGGAGATGGACTCCGGCAACTGGAGGTGGATTCTGCAGGACAAGATATCAGAGAAAGCTCAGAGATGATAAAAAGTCTTCATTCTAGTCAGTACAACAGAAAAGGGAAAGCCTCAGAATGAAAGAGTTGAGACAGACAATCACAGTAGAAAGAATATTTCAAATTTTCATGTGAAGTCCCAGGATTCCCAGTTAGCTTTGCATATGACTAGACTAGGTAGTTGAAAAGTTTTTGACATTCAGCTATATTGTAGACAACTAGGTTTCAAACTATCTGTTGCATGGAGCACAAGTTGGGTAGGGCAGAATAGATACCTTAAAGGGGTTTTTTAAAATGATACAGTAAACATAGTCTACAGAGGCTGAGCCAGCAAGTACAGTCTGCAACTCATTGCATTGTCTGTCTGCTAAAACAAAAAGTTAAGCAATTACCAAAAGATTGAACTAGAATTAAAAGATTATTAACATTATATTCAAAGTATCCAAGATACATTTTAAAACTATCTGCCATACAAAGAATCAAAAAACTTAAACCTTCAAGGGAATAGACAAATAACAGAAAAGACACCTAATTTTAAAATTTTCTATATATTATTTGCAATTATAAAATTGTAATTCAAAGTTGATCATGTAAGTATAAGACCTAGTAAGTGTATTATAACCCCTAGAGTAACCATGAATAAAATAGACAAAAAGATATACAGTGAAAAGTACAGTTTATAAATCAATCTACAATTCTAAAAATATTTAAATAATACAAAATGAAACAGAAAAGGAGAAACAAAAGAAATAAAAAAGAAATGGACAAGAAAAAACTAATAACAGAATGTGGGCCTAAAATAATGATGTCAATAGTTAAATAAATATAAATGTTCAAACTGTATGATTTAAAAAAAAGATTTACAGTTTGGATTACATTTTTTGAAAACTATATGTTGTATAAAATAAATATAGTAGAAATAATATAGGTAACATACAAACAAAAAGAAAAATACGTGTATTATGTAAATACTAATTTTCATAAAGCTACAATGACTATAGCACTGTCAGAACAAGAAAAATAGAACATATGGAATTAGTCTCCATAGTGCTAAAACTTTTATGACTTTCCAAAGACTTAGCAACCTTCAGTGTGCATGCTCCTTGCAACACAGCTTTAATGTACATGGGTTAGAAAACTGATAGAATTATAAGAAGAAAGAAACAAATTCACAGGTAAATTTGAAGAATTAAATACTTTTCTCCAAGTAATAAATAGACTGTATAGGAGAAAATCTGGCAGTAAAAATAATGAACAGCAGGGCTCAGTGGCTCAGCCTGTAATCCCGCGCTTTGGGAGGCTGAAGTGAGTGGATTGCCTGAGCCCGTGGGTTCAAGACCCGCCTGGGCAACTTGGCAAGACCTCATCTCTACAATAAATCAAAAAATTAGCCGGGTGTGG
>CAUYQG010118617.1:0-35153 GCA_963574415.1 Tarsius wallacei | reverse complement strand
TAAGGAGATTTTTGACAGATTCTCTTGGGTTTTCAAGATATACAATCATGTCATCTGCAAAGAGTGATAGCTTGACTTCCTCTATACCTATTTGGATACCCCTGATTGCCTTCTCTTCTCTGATTGCTCTAGCCAGGACTTGTTTGGATACATTTATAATGGCTATTTTGAAGTCTTTATCTGCTATGTCTGACATCTGGGGTTTTTTAAATGTAATTTCTGCTTTTCCTTGCTTTCTACCCTAGGTATAAGTCATGATTTCATGCTTTTTAAAAAATATGAACCCCTTACCCTGGGGTTAATATTGCTGTTGTTTGCTTGGTAGTTTATTTGTTTGATAGTTTAGCTGAGCTTACTATTTTCCTTGCCTTTGATGTCCTTGTTCTGTTTTTCTTGTTTTTGATTTTTAAGTTTAGCCACCTAGAAATCACCTTTGAGTCCACATATACTACTTATTGGTCAAATGTGCTTATACTCCCTTAGCCTGATAGATTCTTTATCCCCCCTTTCCTTTGGGGTGACTGTGTGTATAGCTTGAAGGTTTCTATTACAGTCCAGTGATTTTATATTTTGGCCTCCCATTCAACCAGGGACTAGCTTGAAAGTTCTTTCTCTGATCACTTCTGAAAATGCATAGCTCTGGGCTTACATGCATTCATACAGACTTCCAAGGATGTGTGTGGTTTCATTTTTAAGCTTGGTTTCTTAGAAGTTGCCCTGGATCATAGTAGCATATTGTTTAGCTAGTGTTTTACCAGAGGTTTTGCTTAAACTTTTTGTGCCTATGAGGCTTATGCCCTTTGTTGATGAATCTGCGTGTGGCTTGGGAAATGCTTACAAGTTTGGCTCATCTCCAGTTTTGACTTCTCCTGAGTGTGTGCAGACTAATGCATGTACACAATCTTCTTGACCCCTTAGAGAAAGCTGTGGTCCCAATACGGTTCTTCTTGACTATTTTTTTAAATGCTGTTCCTTTCTGTTAAATTTCTGATCACTATACCATTTCACTATACTTTTGCCACTAGGATCGTGGAGCTATCAGCACCCTCTCAATTATCCTTCACCAAGGTCTCCTTGCTTTCAACAACACCTGTAAGCATGGAATTTTCCACATTCTGTTCTACATAAAGTTAATTCCCTCAAATAGCATTGTGGAATTCGTTATTCTTGTGATCTATCACTTCTCTTGGTAAGAATCTCTGCACTACTGCACAGGATCTGGATTGGGGACAACGGACTGTTTCTCCCTGAGTGATACCCTTACACCTTTCCTTGCTAGCATGAAACCCCTACTTCATAAATGAGCTGGGGCAGAGGTTACTGGAATCTCAGTATAATTAGCCTGCCGCATCTAGGCTAGAACTTCCATCATACAAGTAGGGGGTAGGGGAGAAGGAGGTCCTCAGTCCTTTTATCCACACCCACTCGGAATAGAGGTTCTGCAATATGGGGCTGGAAAGGCAGGAAAAACACTGGAGCCCTGCCCCTCCAAGGATGAAACTGTAGCCCTGGAGTGGGAACTGTGGGAAAAGGGAGTCTCTGTCTTCATGGCGCAAATACTACAAACTCTTGTTGTTCTGGCTGTGATTCAGTAGATTTAGTAGATTTCCTTAAATGAATGTTTCTCCATCTAGTGTTCGAGGTCTGACAATTAAGTTTGTGAAATTGCATTTGCATTGGCAGCACTGTACAAACAACTTGGTAAGGATTCATAACTTTGATAAATCAGTGTTTGTGTCAATGTGTGGCAGTGTCTTGCTGAGTGGCATTCATTATTATCCTTGCATGTTTTTGTGTACCATCATTGAGAATGTCAGAGCTTGAATTAGAGCAACGAACAAACATTAAATTTCTTGTTAAACTTGGCAAGAGTGGAAGTGAAAGCAGGGACATGTTAGTCCAAATTTATGGGGATAATGCCATGAAGAAAATGGCAGTGTACAAATGGGTTAAACATTTTTCTGAAGGCAGAGAATTTATCACTGATGACAAGAGGTCAGGATGGTCAGTAACAAGCAGAACTGACAAAAAACATTGCAAAAATTCATCAAATTGTGCATCAAAATCATCAGCTGATTGTGAGAAGCATAGCAGACCAAATAAACATCAATAGGGAAACAGGAAAATCTTAACTGAAAATCTTGGCATGAGAAAAGTGTGTGCACAAATGGTCTCAATGGGTCTCTTGAATCACGACAACATACCAGCTCACACGGCACTGTCTGTGAGGGAGTTTTTAGCTGTTAAACAAATTACTATATTGGAACACCCTCCCTACTCACCTGACCTGGCCCCCAATGACTTTTTTATTTACCCAAAGATGAAGGAAATATTGAAGAAAGATGACATTCAGGACATCAAAGGTAATATGATGACAGCTCTGATGGCCATTCCAGAAAAAGAGTTCCAAAACTGCTTTGATGGGTGAACTAGGTGCTGTTGTCAGTGCATAACTTCCCAAGGGGAGTACTTCAAAGATGACCATAGTGATATACAGTAATGAAGTAATTTAGCACTTTTCCTAGTATGAACTTAATTGTCATACCTCATATGTCCTTGGGACAAATCTAGAGATTGTAAATGATGTTCTTTTTTTTGTTTGTTTTTTAAAAACAGTTTTACTATATCTATAATTCACATACCATATAATTCACCCATTTAATGTGTACAATTCATTTGCTTAACAGAGTTGTGCATCTATTGCCACAATCAACTTTAGAACATTTTCATTATACCAGAAAGAAACTCTATGCCCCTTCACCACCACCCCCAAACACCCATCCTCCCCAGCCCTAAGTAATTGCCAGTCTACTTTCTGTCTCTATGAATTTGCCTGTTCTGGGCATTTTATATACATTGAAGCAAACAGGATGTGCTCTTTTGTGCCTGGTTTCTTTCCCTTGGCATAATGTTGTAGCACCATGTTGTAGCACTTATCAGAACTTCATTCCTTTTTATGGCTGAATAATAAATAGTCCATGTATGGACATGCTACATTTGTTATCAATTTATTAGTTGGTGGACATCTGAGGAAGTCCACTTCTTGGCTATTATACAAAATGATGCTATGAATACTGTGTACAACTTTTTTACAGACATATATATATATTTTTTTAGGTATGCATATATATAGGAATAGAATTGCTGGATCAAATAGTCACTCTGTGTTAAACAATTTGAAGAACAGCTAGACTGGTTACCGAAGAGACTGTATCATTTTATATTCCCACCAGCACTATATAAAGGTTCTAATTTCTCTAAATCCTCACCAACACTTATTATCTCTCTTTTTTATTATAGCCCATTCTAGTGGATGTGAAGTTATATCTCATTTTTTTAAAAATCAGAGTCTCACTCTGTCACCCAGGCTGGAGTACAGTGGCACACTCATGGCCATCCCAGCCTCAACCTGCTGGGCTCAGGTGATCCTTTTGCCTCAGCTTTCCAAGCAGCTGGAAGTACAGGTGTGCACCACCATACCCAGATAATTTTTTTATTTATTACAGAGATGAGGTCTTGCCAAGTTGCCTGGATTGTCTTGAACCCATGGGCTCAGGCAATCCTCTTGCCTCTGCCTCCCAAAGTGCTGGGATTACAGGTATGAGCCACTGTGTCTGGCTCATTTTGGTTTTGACTTTCATTTCCTTGATTGCTAATGAGGGTAAGCATCTTTTCATGGGCTCTTTAGACATTTGTATATCTTCTTCAGGAAAGTGTCTATTCAGATCCTTTGCAAGTATTTTAAGTGGACTATTTGTCTTTTTTATTACTGAGTTGTCATAGTCCTTTATATATTCTAGTACTATGTGTTAGATTATTTGATTTGCAAAAATTTTCTTCCATTCTGTGGGTTTTTTATTTTATGTTTTTTAATTTTTATTTTAGAAATGTGGGGTACAATCCAAGATTAGGTATACAAGTGGACATCATACAGGAAAGTTTTGGCCTCCCTGTGATTCCCTCTTTGCCTGGTTTGAGATCAGGTACCCTTATTTATGTTGTGTCTCCCCCCCACCCACCCCAGCAGTATCCCGCTACTGTCAATCCCTTTTTTATAGTATTATGGTAAATGTTCAGGGTCTGCTTATGAGTAAGAACATGTGGCTGTCTGTTTTTTGTTTTTGTGATAGATCACTGAGTATTACAGACTCTAAATCTATCCAAGTTGCTGTGAGTCCATATGTTTGTCCTTCTTTATGGCTGCATAATATTTCATCGTGTATATGTACCACATTTTAAAAATCCAGTCCAGTTTCAATGGGTAGCATGGTTGGATCCATGTTTTTGCTATTGTGAATAGTGCTGCAATAAACATGAATGTACAGGTATCTTTTTTGCAGAATGATTTGAATTCCTCTGGGTATATTCCCAGTAGGGGGATTGCTGGGTCACATGGAAGGTCAATTTCTAGTTTTTTAAGAAATCATCACACTGTTTTCCATAGAGGTTGAATGCATTCCCATCAGCAGCATTTTTGCCACTTAAATTGTTGTTTTCCTGTGGAAAGGATATGCCATTCCAGAGGTCCCCAAAATCAAGTGTCAATATTATCGTTTAATCTCAATGCAAGGATGGAATCCTTGACTCTTTTCTTATGTCCATCTTCCAAGATATCCTGTTGGTGATACCTTGAAACTTTATCTAGTGTTCCATGTCTTCTCACCTGCCCCACTGCTATCATTAGTCCAAGCTATCATCTTCTCTCTCCTGCAAGAGCCTCCCCTTCGGGGTCTTTGTTTCCACTCTTTCTCTCCTGCTTCTTGTTCTTGACACGGCAGCCAGAGTGATCCTACAGAAGCATAAATTATAAAGCCATTCCTCCAGAAGATTTCATTTTCATCTGGCCCTGCATTACCCATCTCATCTCCTTACCCTTTTGTTCACTCTGCTCCAGCCAACGTGCTCCTCATTGAACAGGTGAAGCCCACCTGTACTTCAGGGCTTTTGCAATAATTGTGGCCTCTGCATGGGGCACATTTCTCCAATTATCTACACTGATAACTCCTCACTCCAAGTCATTGCTCAAGAAAGCTCTCCTGAAGAGCTCTATCCTCACTCCCCTGTATAAGTGCAACCTGCCCTTTCCTCCCAATGCTCCTGATCCTACTTTCCTGCCCTACTGTTTCTTTTTTCCATGATGCTTATCCCATCATACATGTAAACAACTTATTTATTATGATGATTGTTCCTTGTTCATCTCTCCCCACTGGAATATGAGATGCACAAGAATAGAAATGTTCGTCTCTTTTGTTAACTGTTGCATCTTCAGCACTTAGAACAATACATGAAACAAAGTAGAGGTTCATCAAATATTTGTTGAATGAATGAATCGTTCATTCACAACCTCTAATTAGTTATGTGGAAAGCATGGCTGTCTATAATTTGGGAAGGAAATAATGTATATAAAAGAAATAATGTGGGTGGATGAACTCAAGGTCCAGAATAACCCTCTTCTGACACATTTCAGATCCTTGCAGGGGAAAATGAAAATTGCCCACTGGTGTTCCCAGGAAAACACCTAAGGCAAAAAAGTGATTGTTGCAGTCTCATAAAGTTGGGTATGGGACTTCCTTATTATACTGTACACCTCCTCTTGACCATAAGCTTAATGGTTTAAGTCCAATATGTCAAAAGAATAAAAAGAGCTGAGTGTGGTAGCTCATACCTGTAATCCCAGCAGCTCAGGAGGCTGAGGCTTACTTGAGGTCAGGAGTTTGAGACCAGCCTGGGCAACATAGCAAGACTTTGTCTTTAAAAAACAAACAAACAAAAAAATTAGCTAGGTGCAGTGGCTGGTGTTGGTAGTCCCAGCTACTTGGGAGGATTGCTTGAGCCCAGGAATTTGAGGCTACAGTGAGCCATTATTATGCCACTGCATTCCATTCCAGTCTGGGTGACAGAGCAATAGCATATTAGAGAGGGAGGGAGAGAGAGAGAGAGAGAGAGAGAGAGAGAGAGAGAGAGAGAGAGAGAGAGAGTGGGAGAGAGAGAGAAAACAAAAAGCTGAAAGTCATTGGAAAGGGGTATGGCTCTCCTACTTAGGATAGTTTCTTTCCTTGTTATACAATTCTAGTTTCTCTCTGCTCCTTTATTCTATTCCAGGGAAGGTAGAATGATATAGTTGGTTGCTAAATTAGTTTGCTCAGCTCAGCAACTCCAACTTTCCTCTAGGAAAGAGCATGTACCAGTTCTCCTCTGCCCTTTTGGGTCATGAGTCTTACCCTCATCTTTCCACTCAGATGGGGAGACTTGTCCCAGTCACCCTGGGATGAGTAAATCTGCCTTCTTCTGTGATTCAGTTAGCAGGACCATTTCACAATACACTGTGCTTTCTAATAACTTAGCTTTTATAACAATAAGGCTGAAATTTAGGCCTTCAAATTCTACTCCTTTTTCTTAATTGTCAAATTTTTGAGAAGTCAGGAGGAGAAAAGGAGTGTAATTCATGAAGCTCTTGAGGGACCACCAGTATTTTACTTTCACTGTATTGGCAAGAACTGGTTTATATTGCTACCTGGCTGTAAGGGAAGATGAGAAAGCCCTTCCTTGGCTTTTCCAGTCTCTTTATTGGAAGGAAGTAAGGGAGAAACTGTATGGGATGGCAGTTGAGTCATGTGTACTTGTCACAGAAGTCATCAAGACCTTGCTCCCAAGATCACTGGCACCAGCATCACTGACTAGGACCAACTCCAGACCTACTGGATCAGAGATAGCATTTTTACAAGATTCCCATATGATTTGTGTGTACTTAATGTTTCAGAAACACTTTCTAGATCAGAATTCTCCTAACCGCACCCTGTGGGCCAAATCTAGCCTGTGTTTGTAAATAAAGTTGTATTGGAACACACACATGCCTCTATGTTTTCATATTGTCAATGGCTGTCTTTGCACCACAGTGACAGAGTTGAGTATTTCTGGAGAGACCATGTGGCTTGTAAAGGCTAAAGTATTTACTATCTGACCCTTTATAGAAGAAGTTTATTTGCTTTTTCCTACTCTGGGTCAAGTTGAGAGCTGAAAGCATAGCTTGGTTGACAATGCTGGGGAGATACTGGACAAAGAAAAGATAAAGATGACCTTTTTCACAGAATGAGAATGATATGAGAATATTGAGGGGTACAAGGTAAGAGCTGACATAGAGGGAGACTGATGGAAAAAAGGGAGAGAAGAGGGTGCTCGGGACGGAGTCAAGGAGGCAGGCTAGAGCTAGAAGCAAGGATGGGAGGGGGTAGGTTAGGTGAAAAAGTGATAACTGCTCAAGTGAAAAGAGGGGAGTTAATAGACTCCTAGTTGGGTGGGAAATTTTGAATTTCCCACAATGCCTAGCACCAACCAGTGTCTTTCCTTCCTTCCTTCCTTTTTTCCTTTTTGTCCTTGAAAAAGGGGCCTACACAGTATATAAACTGAGATTCCCCCCTGAGCACTTTGCGGTCAAACTCCAGGACTGTATGTCTTTGTATAAGCCCTGTGATATAGGGAGGAGCTTGTCGAGTCTTAGTCTCATTCTCACTACACAGTTGAGAAATTGTGGCTAAGAGAGAGTCAGTGACTATCCTGAGGTCACCAAGCCAAGAGGTTGTCCCTAGCTGGTGCTGGAGCTCGCGGTCCAAGACTTTTCTCTTTGAGGCGCTGCATGAGAGCTGTTGAGATGGCGCTTGCGGGGTTGAAGGCAGGCTTTCCACCCAGGAGGGCTTGCTGTTAGTTTATGTTGACTGTGAGGGTACTCTACTTATCTATGTCAACAAATCAAAAAACAATTTGAGGTTTTTAGAAGAGGTCTCTAATTTTTTGATACCTGTGCCTAAAAATGAGGGTTGTATTTCTGCACAGACTGAGCTCTTTCTGGAATGCATGGTGGGATGGGAGCCAGAAGGGGAGAGGTAGGAATTTCAGCCAAATGCCTGGGTCTCAGGGGGACCAGAACAGACAGAAGGAGAGGATGCCAGAGGCAGTTCTTGTGGCCCTTCTCCTTTTCTGGGGGTCCCATTCATCTCCCCCTTTCTCCCAAACATCCTCTTTCTTCGCTGTTTCCCCAGCTGCCTGAGCTCCATTCCCCAGGGCCTCCCTACAGCCTAGGCTCCTGTGCATGCTCTGATTGCCTTAATTCCTGTTCCCAGGCCCCATGCAAACTTCTCTGGGACATTTCCAAAACTCTCATCCATGCTGACTTTTGACAGAGTCTTGGAAGCCCCTTATCCCATGGGCAAGCACAACCCAGATGTTTGGTGGAGTCAAGATCCCTCGGAGTAACCCCTGAGCAGCAGGGGTCAGAAACTGAGGGATAAATGCTTCTACCTCCTGTTCTTTGGGCAGACAGTTCTGGGAGATTTCTGCATGTGTGTCAGGGTCCTGATGGAATGAAGCACCATTCCCACAAGATCAACCATAATGGCATGATACAAATTTATATGTCTTTTCCTCCTTCTTCAACACATTTCCCACCTCTCCAAGTTCTGCATCCTGGGATAACCTCTAAAATAAACCACCTGCACCCAAGTCTGTTCAGACTCTGCTGTTTTGGTTGAGTTGCATTTTCTAGATGGACAACCCTACTTTCGTAAACCAGGGCATTTTTGTCTTTTTTCTTCCATTTTTTTTCTTATTCTAAATTGTTTTATGCAATATCTAGGACCTATTATTGAAAAAAATATAACCCTGAAAGTTGGCATCTTAGTCTTCTTCCTGACTTCTGCGTGAATAATTCTAATGTTTTACCTTCAGTATGATACTTGCTTCAGGTTTCTTGTAAAAACTTTTTTTTTAATAAGAGAGAAGCATTTTCCACTATTAGCTGACCACAGTTTTCAGGTGGTTGTATGACAATGTGTGAGCGTGTGTTTTAGATCAGAGATGGGTGTTGAATTTTACCAAATGCCTTTTCTACCTTGTGTCAGTCAACTGACACAACTGTCAATGTCTCTATAATATGTGTACCACCATAATATTGTGTAACAACGACTCCTATATTTCATACAAGTATTTTCCTCACTCACAGTTTTTTGGCGTGGCTAGGTACAGTTAATCTAGCTTGATTTGAGGTGTAAATTGAATCCAGGACTCTTAAAATGTCTTTCATTCTTCTTGGACCAGTGGTTGAGATGGGGTGTGTTCTTCTCATGGTGATAGCAGAAGTACAAGAAGGAACAAATGGAAATAAATGATATCTCAGAAGGCCTAGGCTTGGAACTGGCACACTGATGTTCCAAGTTGCAATTTCCACTGGCTGAAGCAAGTTGCACGGCCGGGTCCAACAATAAAGATGAGGGAGGTTACTTTGCCTCTAGTGGAAGGAACCCAAGACCACATAGAAAAAGGGAAAGGATGAAAAACTGGGAAGAGGAATGTAATTGATCATGTGTATCTGTGGACATTTATAGACTTTATCTCCCATTCTTAGTACATTACATAATTACATCAATATATCTTCAATTGTTGCATGTCTGAAATAATCCCTGTTTGTCTTGACATCCACTATTATTATTATGAAATGCCTGGTTTTAATTTTCTTAAATGATTCCTGTGATTAATAGGCACTAGTGAATGTGGATAAAGGGGAGATAGGACTCACTTCTGGACAGGGTCTGCCAAAACTTGGTTTCATGAGAGTGGAGTTTCCCTATTCCTCCAAGAGGTTAATAGCTACCTGGGATTTTGAGTTTTTCTGACTGTAGTGTGCAATTTCCTGCTTGGTGCAGGTATAGGTACCCTGTAAGTGCCCTACTACTAAGTACAGACAGGAGCCACTACTGGGTGGCTCTGACTACAGTCTCTGCTATGAGTTGAACTGTGTTCCCCCCAGATTCATACATTGAAGTCTTAACCTCCAGTACCTTAAAGTATGACTTGACTTGGAAATAGCATCTTTATAGATGGAATCAAGTTAAGATGAGGTCATTAGTGTTGGCCCTAATCCAACACAATTTATACCCTTATAAAAAGAGGAAATTCCTATAGTTCCAGCTACTTGGAAGACTGAGGCAGAAGGATTGCCGGAGCCCAGCAGGTTGAGGCTGCGGTGGCCGGGAGCGGCCACTGCTCTCCAGTCTGGGTGACAGAGTGAGACTCCAACGCATAAAAAAAAAAGAGGAAATTTGCACACACGTAGATGGAGAAAAACATGTGGAGAAAAGGCAGAGATAGGGTGATGCATCTACAAGCTATAGAATGCTGAAGGTTGCCGGCAGAACACCAGAAGCCAGGGAAGAAACACAGAACAGATTCTTTCTCACAGTCTTCAGAAGGAGCCAATCAGCTGATGCCTTGATCTTGAGTCTCCAGCCACCAGAACTGAGAGACAAGAAGAGTTCTGTTGTTCAAGCTCCACAGTTTGTTATACTTTGTTACAGCAGCTCTAGCAAACAAAGACACCCCCAAATAATCACACTGGCAAATGCTTTGGGACCCCCAGAATCCTCACTCCTGTGTCTGCTAATTCTCATCCTGGAGCTCCCTACAACTTCTTCTGTGGCAGTTTTTTTTTTTCTCTGCTTCTGTTTTTGGCAGATGTTTCTTCCAATATTTTTTCCTTCATAGGTTTGATATCATCACTTTTCTTAAAAAAAAGACATTAAGTTTTATTTTCCAGGATACTATAGACTCATTCAACTTTGCACGTATTGTCATTTCCTTCAGTTTGGGGTTATCTACTCCCTGAACCAATTTTGGTCCAACTATTACAAGCTTCATTTTTTGTGTGAGAACATGATGCCAGATAGGGTGAATTACTTTTTTCTAAACATGCAGCCATTAGACAGGAAAGGTAGGGCTAGAACTCAAGACACTACAATTTTAAAGACAACATGTGTTTCACTGCCAGAAATAGCAGGAAGACTTTGTCTGGCATGGTATTCTAGCAGATAAGCAGAGTCTGCCTATAGCACTGTGTTGAAAAGAATTCTTAATAGTATTACAATATTGTTCAGGATCTGCTTATGAGTGAGTACATGTAGTACTCAGATCTTTGTTTCTGTGAGTATTATAGACTCTAATTCCATCCAAGTTGCTGCAAAGTTTTTCTTTATGGCTGCATAATATTCCGTTGTGAAAATGTACCACAGTTGGGCAGCATGGTTAGTTCCATGTTTTTGCTATAGTGAATAATGCTGCAATACACATGCATGTGCAGATATCTTTTTCATAGAGTGATTTGATTCCTCTGCGTATCTTCCCAGGAGGGGGATTGCTGGGTGGTATGGAAGGTCAATTCCTAGATCTCTTAGAAATCGCCACACTGTTTTCCATAGAGGTTGTACTAGTTTACATTCCTACCCACAGTGTAGGAATGTTCCCTTTCCCCCACATTCCCTCTAGCATCTGTTGTTTTTTATTATAATATTGTAAGAAAGGAATTGGCAGTAGTGGGACTGGGGTTGGGGGTTGGAGGTGGTGCACATAATATCAATAAGGGTACCCACACTTAACCTGTACAAATGGCCACTTATGTACCTAACCCTGAATTGTACTCCACATCTTTAAAAGAAAAAAAAGAGAAGGGTTCTGAGGCTTTGCTCAAGGTCAATGCTGTGATCAGTTAGAGAAACTTGTCATGGATGAGGGAGGGAGAAGTGGCAAGAGTGTGTTGAGAGTGTCAGGATCCTACTTGGTCTACACCAGGTCTTGCTGTTATTCCTCAAAATTTTGACTCATGATCTTGAGACTTTATAGTTCTTGTGAACTATGTGGAAAAAATTCTTGTGGGAGTAAGATTGATCATTGAAGCTGGATGTGTTTTAATAATTAACTTTCCTTTTAGGCCCACTCAAGATTTGCATTTTAACACACCATTAAAAGTTGTGAGAGAACTTAGTCCTGCTTCTCACCCATTCATAACCCCTCCCCATCTTCTTCTGGTCACCTTTTCCAACAGATTTTCCGGTCACCCCACAGCAGACCAATACCACATAAGAAGGTAACTATCTACTGGGTGGGGTTTGGGTCAATACCATTTTTAATTGGCTTAAAGATCTCTTGAGGGATGGGAAGAGAGATGGGTTTTGAGGTGAGATTTCTCAGGATTCAAATCCTGGCTTTGCCATTTAACATGCTGGGTAAACTTGCACATGATCTCAGTTTTAAATTCTATATAATGGGGATATTCCTACTTGTAAACTTGCAGTGATAACAAAATAATATAATGGAGATAAAGAGTATGAGTCAGGATATTCATTCATTTATGCATTCATTCATTCATTTAGATCATATTTATAGGGGGTCTGCTGTGTGTTAGGCTCTGGCATCCCAAAGGTAAATAACACATGGTGTCTGCTCATGATTTTCTCAAAGTCTGGTGGGGGAGATACACATACCACCAGCATTAATTCTAAGGGTCATGTGCCAAGGTCATGGGCAAAGGGATACCCACAGTGCTTCCCCACATGGGAAAGGGGTGGCCATAGAGAGCTTCCCTAAAGAGAAATCTTCAAAGCTGAAGTTTGTCAAAGGAGATATTTTTTAGGAGGTGACAGGGGAGGAGCAGCCACCAAAGTTGCAGGTGTATAGCAGTGTTGTATCATGGGCAATGCTAATCTTCTGCTCTGCTTCGTTTCTGGGGACTTGGAATTTCAGAGGAATCCTTTGAGACATAATCCTCCTCTTAAGGAATAATGTTATCTGCTGGATGAGATTAAGCAACAACATGTTGACAGTTGACAGAACCAGTTCTCCCTCAGCCCCAGGACTCTGAGTGGTTGTTCCCTTGGGGGCTGTTTCTGCGGAAGGAGGAGGCAAGGAGACTGGCGGGCACAGCCCAGTGCAGGGAAGATAGAAAGATATAGCGTAGTCCTCCCTGAAGAAGCCCATTTATATTTAGCCAGTAAAATGAAATGTGCTTATGGAGGCTGGGTGTAAATTGTTATTTATTGCTTTGTGAGAAAACACCCACATGGTGTTCTCTGGCAAAGGAAGCTTTGCAAAAAAATTCTGGCAGAAACAAGGTATGGCTTTGATTTCCAGTGGGCTAAAAGGAACACTTTGCCTCTAATGTTTGTCAACGTGTCACCATTAAGAGGGAAAATAAAATTGGAGGATGCATTTCTGGCCAAATGTGTTTATTAGTTAACATATTTATTGAGTAACCACTCTGAGCATAGTGGTAGCCAAGTCAACTGCGGTCCTTGTCTTTATGGAAGGGGTAAGACAGATGATAAGCAGTTTTAATAATTTGGGGCTAGGGCTCCAAGAGTCATCCTGTTTCCTATCTGGGTTCTGATGACGGGGGGTGGGGTGGGGCAATGAGACATATGAAAACCAAAGTATTCACATTATCAATGACTGGTAAAGATCCAGTAACCCACCATATTCAGACTTTCTGGTTTCAGACAGATTTTAAAAGTTGAATGAGATTCGAGGCCAAAGTATAGCCTTTTCTCTTCTCAAATCTAGACTTTGGGTCCTACTTATGCAGAAAACAACACAAAAACCAAACAAACAAGAAAAGTACTGTTACCAGCCAACCTCAGCCCTGTTGCCAGCAAACTAGAGAGAGAAAGATTGTGAGAGATAGGCTGGTGTAGCATTTCCTTATAATGACTCTGCCCTCCAGCAATGTGTGTCTTCAACAACATTCTAAACTTCTATAGCAAGTTGTTTGTAGAAGTAGTTCCAATTCTTGACTCTATGTTTTGCAATGAAATTTGGCAGCTCATTCATCAAGAGATGGTGTCTCTTTCTCCTCCCCTTGAATCTGGGTTGACTTGAGACTTGCTTTGGCCAAATGAGTGCAGCAGAAGGGATGGCATGCCAAGTCCAGCCTAAGCATCAAGGAGCCTTATGCACCTGTACTCTCACTATTGAAAGCCTGATACTACCCTGTGAACAAGTCCAGGCTAACCAGCTGGAGGATGAGAGAACAGAGAGAATGGGGCCAGGATCCAGGCAAATAAGATAGCCCAGCCAAGATCAGCAAGACCATCCTAGCCCACAGTTGGCAGATGCATGATCAACTGACCTAGCTCAGATCAGTAAGTAGAACCACTCAGCTGGCCCAGACAGTGGTGAGCAATAATAAATAATTGCTTTAACCCAATAAGGTATTTGTTTTTTTAAAAAGAAATTTTAAGAGCAGTTTTAGGTTTACAGCAAAATAAAGAGGAAGGTACACAGATTTCTCATATCTTGCCTATCCCTACACACGTATAACCTCTCCCAATATCAACATTCCCCACCAGAGTAGTACATTTGTTACAATCGATGAGCCTGTATTGACACATCTTCATCATCTAAAGTCCAGAGTTTATATTAGGGTTCACTCTTGGTGTTGTATATTCTATAGGCTTGGACAAATGTATAATGACATGCATCCATTATGATAGTATCATACCGAGTAGTTTTACTGCCCTTTAAATCCTTAGCCTGTGTGTTTACCCAGAGCTTAATGTCACAGAAAGCAAGTTGTAGTTTTTGAGCATATGGACAATGACTTTAGCTCCAATTCTGGCCACAGCATCTTATCAACATTAGCACTCATAGCTGCCGATGGCCACATGAGGGTCACCGTGTCTTATTAACATCAACATAATAGGACTGCCTAATGCAAAAAATCTATAGGCAGACAGTTGAGGAAGCAGAGTCAGCATATACACTAATTATTTCTAGAATCAACGATTTAGGGTTCAGTGATTTGCATAGAGCAAAAGTGAGGACAACAAACTCCTATGGAGAAACCAACCCCAGAGAGAATGTGACCTACTAGACTAGTATAAGACTTGAGGTTTCTTGGGCTGCAGATTCTGGACCTCACTCTGGTGGAGTCCTGAAAAAAGTTCAACCCATAGTGATGCCTAGGTTGCTGCCAGAAACAGAAAATATCCATACTCTCAAGGCAACTACTGGACCACCATGGAGGCTAAAGTTACTGTGGTCTTCTATCCCTACCGCCAAAGAAATAAGAGGTTTAGGCTGGACCTGGCATGCCATCCCTTCTGCTGCATACACACATATGGGGGGGGGGATATTGATAAGCAGGTTTAGTCTAGAGAGATTAGATAATTTTGTATTGGGTAATCCTTTTACGTTGAGTAATTCTATAATGAATGTAAGTTATTTAAAAATGCTTCCGCTGGTCAATTTTCAATTATGGTCAAAGTCAGGAAGGCTGAAAGCCATGCTGTTTCACTGGAAGTCTTCAAATGATTGTAGCTTTGACACAAAACAAATGTCTGGAGCCTTTGGGAAATATTGATTGGCCAATCCCACACTTCATAGCTTATTAGGAAAAAAAATTAAAAAATAACCACATTGTTGTTCCAAAACAGGTCAGTCTCTCTGGTCACAAGGGCTCATTTATTCTTGTTCTATATATCTCAGGTCCTTCCTTTTGATATCTGCCCCTCCCCTTATGCCATGTGCTACTAGAGGGGCTTGTCAGTTTAGCGGTGGAAACATAAGTTTAAGTTGGCCAGTCAGAACATTGACCATATAGCCCAGCCAATAAGAAATCTTTTCTGGGGTTGATGCAGATTGTGGGAGACCAAAAGCCTCTTACTTCTCTGAGATGCACTATACAGACCTCCAAAGAAGCTCCTGGAGTCATCTTTTCCAGATGAGGAAAGAGTGTAGAAAAAAAAAAAAAAAAGAAATTTGCCCAAAGGAAAACAGGGTGGAGAGATGGGGAAGAAAGGACAGATACTACCATTTTGTTAAAACCTGGATATAGCCAGACTGGAAGTCAGACTCACTTCTGAATTTCTGAATTCCATGAACTCATAAATTGCATTTTTCCTTGATGTGGCTTCAGTTGGGCTCAGCTCAGTTCAGTTAGCAGAGAAGGTAGAGAAAAGGCAGGACTGTTGGTGTCTTGGTGGAGAAATGCCAGAACTCTTCAACCATCAGGACTGTAGAAAAATTAGTTTCGTGAGAATAACCACGTAAGCCACCAAAGGATGCAACTCCGGTGTTTGCTTCAGCAACTCTCAGACCCTAAAGCCTCTCTGTTGGAAATGCTTTGCCTTGGATAAAGCATCATTTTTTATTAAACGATCAAAGGCTCTGGAAGGAATAGTACAGAGATGGAGTGATGGCCTTAAGAATAATGCTTTTCCTTCACAGTGTTAGCATGAAATAACTCCTAGCAGAGGCATGGCAGGTTCTTTGGCATCACTCCAAGTCCTAGGAAAAATACCCTTGTTATCACAATCTCAATGTTCAGTCTGAATAAGTGAGTCTATGGAAGGTAATTCCAGTGTATTGGGTGTCTTGTGTGTGTCCCTTAAATAAGATTGCATTTGTGGCATCTATCTATACAAAAGGCTGGTTCTCACCAGTTGGTGTTCATTCCAGGTGTAACCATCCATGTCAGGGTTGCTAATTGAGGAACACCCTTCTTCTTTCCCCTATAGGTGGTTCTGCAATTCCTTTTACTTGAATGAAATCTTCTATTGGGGTCCAGTCAAACCTGCAGGTTGTTTCTGACTGACTCTTGCCTATTGAGAGAAGCTATCTTGTGTGGGAAAGCACATAATCTAGAAGCAGAACTTCCTGAAGGAATGTCACAAATGACCCTCTACCTTCCTAGGAAGTGAATCTTTCATCTCTAGTTCTTCCTCATTCCTTACTTCTCCCAAGCAATGAGGTTATAACTAAAAAACTGTGAGAAACGTTAGAAACGCTGCTTCTAAACTTGCATTACAAACTCCACACTCAAGTTCCTTGGGGGCTTACCCAGGCAGGCCACAGTTTTTTGTTTTGTTTTTTTGTTTTTTTGTTTTTTTGAATTGGAGTCTCACTCTGTCACCCAGACTGGAGTGCAGCGGCCGCTCCCGGCCACCGCAGCCTCGACCCGCTGGGCTCCAGCGATCCTTCCGCCTCAGCCTTCCAAGTAGCTGGAACTACAGGTGCGTGCTACCACGCCCAGCTAATTTTTGATTTATTGTAGAGATGAGGTCTCGCTTGCCCAGGCGGGTCTCGAACCCCCGGGCTCAGGCAATCCACTCACCTCAGCCTCCCAAAGGCACAGGATTACAGGCTGAGCCACTGAGCCCGGCTCAGTCCACAGTTTTATTTGCTCTCTAGAACTTGGTATCAATTTCTCACTAAATTGTTGTTGGTAAGATGCCCAGCCAAGCACATTATGGCTCATGTTAGCCATGATTACCTGAATTATAGTGCTAACACTTCTCAATCAGGATTACTTGGTTGCAAGCAACAGAAAAGAATTCTGACAAAACTTAGCAAGAAAAGAAGATGTGTTGGAAAGACATTGGGTGGTGTGTCAGTTAGGGCTCAGTCAAGGAAGAAGGTTGCAATGATTATTATGGAAAGGATATGGTAGGAGTTAGACCTCATACAACTGTAGGAAAAACTGGGAAAGAGAGGTCCAAAAGGAGGAGTAAGAGACTCAGAGAAAAGTCATTAACCAGGCCTCTTGAAGCACTGATACGTGTGGGCAAGTCAATCCTTATAGGTGCATCAGGGAGACAAGCAGACCCAGTGCTGCAGAGGAACCATGAACAGGAGCTGATGGAGAAGTCTATGGGAACTATGGATACCTTGTCAGGGTTGACTTGATGTTGGTCCACAGAACTGGCAGTTAGGGGAAACCTAGCCTATCTTAACCAGAGCAGGGTAAAGAGAAGACCAACTGGAACCTGCTGGCACTTCCATGTGTTTCTTGATGCATCCAACTATGAGGACCTGCAGAAAATAGTGGTTACTGAGTCACTCTTATTTTTCATATCTGGTAACAATTTTTCTTTTTGTCAAGTCTAACTTGAAAACAGAGGCAAGAGAATTCTGTGAAACAGAGTTATAACTTAGCCAAGCTTACACAGAAAGGTTGCAGAATCAAAGGATAAACTCTACTGCTAAGCCCAGGAGAGACTGATCTCAACAGCAGGGACTTGGGGTTGGCTCCAGGCATGATTCAGTTGCAGGCACCTTCTGTCATGTGTGTCTCTATTCAAAATCCAGGTTTCTGGCTGCAGCTGACCTAACTTGAGCAGAATGAACTCTTTTGGTCAGAATAAAGTCGTGTGATTTGTGACCCACCTTAGCTACTTGGGAGTGTGACAGAAATTCCCTCAAGAAAGGTATGCTTACTGGACCAAAAGAAAGGGAGTTCATTCTTAGCTCTTTCCACTATTGTTTCAGAAATAAAACTCATTGATATTCCCAATTTTCTTATCATTCAGTGCCTGCAACAGAGCCACTTAGGATTTCTCCCTCCTTCAGAACCCACAGTCAAGTTGGATGGAGTATTTAGGATTTAAAATGATTTGACAGGCTGGACAAATGGTCAAAATCGAATGGGGATAATTGTATGCTATAGAAACCAACTATGCAAAACAGTTCATATGGAAAATATCCCAGGAGCTTTGGTGTTGAGAGGGCCAATTGGGTCAAAAGGAGAATGAGGCGATTAGATGTTTAACACTTTTCAGAGTCCTGTTATGAACAACTGGTATCCAGAACCAACCTGTGGGCAACCCTCTTGGAGTGCATGAGTCATGCCATTTGAAGAAGTATAGGATGTGAGTGTGGGAGGAATTGAACCTGGAGCTAGGGGTCAGCCTTGCCACAGGCCTGGGGCCATGGGTTGGACATCTCAGCACCTTGTCTGATTCTTGACTGTAATTCAGGCAACTGACCGATATTAGTAAGGAGAGAGAACTAGAGAATGTGTCCTAGATTTGGAATTGGGACAGGGAAGGCTTGGGAAGGGCAAACACTTTAAAACATGAAAGGATTTCCTTATGGACTAAAGAGAACACTTATCCTAGTTCTTGCATGGGTGAACTTGGGCTTTCAGCTTAATGCGCTCAAGAATCTCCTAAGAGGTGACCCTCCTCATGAATTAATAAGGTCTTTGTCTCTGTAGGTATTCAAACCAGGACTCAGTGACTCCTCAGGAATGCCCATGAGGGGATCTTATCAAGTTGCCTTCTCAGATGAACATCTTTCTCAGGGGGTCATTCAGCCCTGAATATGTCAGTTAATGGCAAATAGGCCAGATTTTCTGTTGGCATTGTGAAGTATACTGGAGATATGAAAAATGAGGTTTGTATGGCTTGGGAAGTTAACCAGGGAAAACACACACACACACACACACACACACACACACACACACACACACACACCCCTTTTATTTGACAAGTTTTTTCTCCTGACACTGTCCTGGGACTCTACAGTACTCTACTCAATTTATTATTTTGTTGTTTGAAGGAGATTCTTAGAAATACATTTTTTCTTTCTCAGCTCTCCAGTCAATATGAGAACATAATGACTTAAAACCAAAAGACATTTTGGCTTTTCTCTGGCCTGCCAGTGGTTTTGATTTTTTTTGAAAGAAGACTTAAAATATATTTGAATATGAAGAGCACTCATCTTTCTGGAAGAAGCCACTTGTAGTAACAAGGTTTCCACATAGAAATGATCTCTGACCTCAGTTGTTTCGCTGATGGGTCTCAGCTGGGCCTCTCTCTCTCTCTCCAGTGAAAGTTGCTAATGAGCTGCAGCATTCCAGAATGGAATGTGATGCTGTCTCCATCCTCCCTCCCCACCTTCTTCTTCAGTTTTCTGGAATCAAACGTGAGATTCTAACCAACGAAGAACAGAAGAAGGAGGAAAGGGAGAATGTAAGGTGAGTTCATTAAAGAGATGGCCCAAAGTCATCTAGTTGTGAGTAATTTCCTGAGTCCTCTATTCAAGGGCTCCTCAGGGTGGTCCATGAACCAGCCTCCTCAGCAGACCTGTTAGAGATGCAAATCATAGGCCCTACCCCCGTCCTGCTGAATCATGGTCTCTGCAGGTGGGGACCAAGACTTTATGATTGTACAAGCTTTCCAGGTGATTTTTATGCATCCTTAAGTTTGAGAAGCCCTGGAAAATAGCTTAAGCAGAGTGGGCAGCTGGTGATTATGCAGAAAATTTAGGGGAGCAGATAAATATGCCCCTCCACCACAGTAGAAGTCCTCCACTCCCCTGGCATTTGCTACCCGTGCCTAAAATCCTTTCATTAGAGCAAAGCTGTAGGTTGTGTTGGAGCTCAGAAAACAATATCACAAAGTGAAGTCCTCAGCAGCATTCTCAGAGGCAAAGTTTCTCTCTCTGACCTTTTCCTGCTCTCCTGCTTCTCACCTCTCATCCTCCATGTCCCCCAACTCCCAACCACAAGCCATAGAAACTAGAATCTCTCTTCCCCAAGGTGAGTCATAGAAACCAGAAACTCCTTTTCCTATAGGCAGCCACAAAACCTATAAATATGACTTTACTGTCCCCCTGTTTTTCTGTGTAAGAACTGACCATAAAGAAATTTTCTGACTTGATTTATTCAATTGTTGGCCATAAGACCTTCATTCTATAGAGGGTCCTGCCCCATATCCAGGAGGAAGGGAAGCTATGAATAGACAGGCCTTGATGATTTTCCTCACTCATTCTAGTAGCATTAGTTCATACACTTTTTGTTCAATCACAGTTCTACATGGCTGCCCATTCTTCATTGAACCTAAGCATAAAAATCAATAGTATTTCCTGAATATTTTCTCCTGTAGCTCTGTTTTTATTCTGAAGTCTTCATGTCATGTAAAACTATACTCAAATACATTTGTTATACTTTTCTCTTGTTTCTCTGTCTTTGTTATGGGGGTGTCAACTGTGACCCTTATGATGAGGAGGAAAGAGATCATCCCCTTTCTGTCCTTACAGTTGTTCATTCTACCTCTTTTAAAATGCAACCATTCTAACCCTTTCAGCACACCATCGGCCTCCACCATTTTCTTCTCCCTTTTCTTCCTCAAGGAAAAGCTGTTGAAGAGAATGTTCAAAGACATAATGAAAACTGCAGGGAATCTAGAAACTGAAGTGAGTGGTAACCATGGTGGTGGAGGGGCTATTTTAGGATCCAGGGTGCTCAAATCTCAAGGAACCAACTCTGGGTGACAGCTGACCTTAGCTTATTGGTCAGATACTGAGGGCATAAGAACTGACCCATTGTCTTACACCTGTCTCGTCACATTATTCTAGCATTTGTCTAGACCCTGAAGATGCTGGAATCTGTGACTCTGCATTTATTGTTACCGTAGTCTATTTTTTTAACAATCATAAAATTAGCTCTTAAAAGCTCATTGTACCTTCTTGTAAGTACAGGGAAAGCCATTAATATATACTTAGGTTGCCCTAAGTGTTTTAAGGACATCCAGGAAACATACCAGCATTGTGTATGCCTAATGATTCTCAAATAAAACCATTTTGGAGGTTGGAAACTCCTTCTCCACAGTCTCCTGGTGCCAACCTCCTTGGAACAAGTGAGGCCTGGGAGCTGGACTCTGCCATCCAGGTGTAGCCATTGTCTAGACGGCCTCAATTAACACCCAGCATGATACTGGCACTCAAAAATGGTAATTTCTAGGGTTGTCATGATTGTTTCCCACATAACACACATGGAATAGGAAATAACAGCCCACAGGAGAATTGAGAGGCTTTGTGCTTCAAAGACTCCCTTGAAGAATGTTTGGTTGTTTGCTAAACTGAGGAATGCAGGAACCATTCAATAAGGTATGAACTGAGCTGGTCTGAAATAACACAGCAGGGTCAGGAATTTCAAATTCAGAACGGGGCACTTTTGCCGCCCACTCTCTGTGTTCCCAGATAATGTCTCTCTAGTTTCCCTTTGATCACAATGACAATTATCAAGTAGTTTGGGAGATAATTCTGTAATGTTGCTATGAAACCACTTTAAAACTCCATTCAGAAACTTAGTCTAAATGGTGCTTTAGACAGTTCTGGGGCAAAAAAATTCAGGTTCTTTGAGAAAGTCATTTCTGGAAAGATTGCACAGGAGGTGATATGTGAAAGGTGGGCATACTGAAGTTATGCCCAAAGCTATCTCAGCTGCAGGCTGGTTGGAAGAAGAGGAAGACAGAAATATACTTCTACTTATGGACGTGTATTTATGTCAAGTCATGACGGAAGGAAGCTTATGTTCTTCCCTCTGATTATTTGGAGACAGTCACATAAAGCAGCCTTCACTCAATGGTGCAGTGGTTTCCAAATATCCTTCTGCATATGGGAGACCTGCAGTTTCCATCTCAGATGCATTCCTTTCCATCGTGGGAAGAGGCCCCTAAGCCACACAGACTCCGTGGGGAGTTGGAGAGAAGGACCTTGAAGATTCATTTCAGTAGCTGCTCCCATGGGATATCAGACTTGTCCCTTCATTCTCTATTCTCAGGCATAGCGGGAGAAGGCAGGAGGGCCATGGGCCACTTAGGAGTTCTCTGGGGCACTTAAAATATTTCAAGTTGTGTGAGATGGCTTTCAGAGTGTTGGTTCTCTCTTTTTCATCAACATTTCTATTTGCAACTCAATTTTTAACAATGGCTGGGCTAAAAACTAAAGAAGTGACCTAAAGAAGTTAGAAACGTAATGACTACTTTGTAATTCACAGCCCAGTACCTATTTGTGTTAAAGAAACAATTATATCCCATGTAGTACAAAAGAAGGAAATGTATATATTTTTTTCTGTGTTCAAATCATTAAAATATCTTGGTTTTTAGATGTGAATGTAGGTGCCAAATGTCTTTTCTTGGGAAGGACAACACATGCTGAGGTTAGAGTCTTCTTAATTTTTTGTTTCTTTTTTTCGCCTTATGTTAATCTCCCAAATGTCTTTTAAGTTCTTATAAGTATGGAAATAAGAAATAATGAAAAAGTAGAGGAGAAAAAGTTTACAATAGCAGAGGGATAAGAAAGAATAAAAGGCTCAGGAAAAAGCCAAAGCAATGACCTACACCACCACCTAGGAACTGAGGAATTTCAGAGCAAGGATTGAGGGAGTTTTGTTCTGGAAGATCAAAAAGGAAAAAAAAGGACAAACAACTAGAAATCTGGTCATTATGAACAAATGATAAGGAGGACAAATTGTACCTCACTCCTGGTTTTCTTTAAAATGTTGTTAAATTTATAAGTACCCTATTTAAAAATATTTCTAAAGGTAGCTATTTATTTAATTTTGTTATTATTATTTTATTATAGAGATGTGGGGTACAATTCAGGGTTAGGTATACAAACATTGATTATGCAGGTGCCCTTGTTGATGAGGTATGCCCTCCCTCCCCTAGCAGTTTCCCTCAACTGCCAATCCCACCCCACCCTCCCCTGACAGTTTCCCATTACTGCCAAATGCTTTCTTATAGTATTATAATTGTTCAAGGTCCGCTTATGAGTGAGAACATATGGTACTCTGTTCTTTGAGAACCACATGATTATCTCATTAGATGCAGAAAAACATCTTTTGATAAAATCCAGCATCCCTTCTTGCTGAAAAGCCCCAAACATCTAGGTATAGAAGGAACACACCTCAAAATAGTAAGTGCCATCTACAATAAACCCACAGCTAACATATTGCTAAAGGTAGCTATTTAAAGAGCATTTATTCTGACAGATATTAAACTGAAAAATTAGAATTTTAATTGGTATCCTAGATAAAAGGTATATGTTGCAGGGGACTCTCAGAACATCTGAATTAATACTACTTGGTAGCTTTCTATCCACATACATAAGGACAGTGACCTTCCAACTGGTGGACCCAGCAGAACCCCTGGTGGGCTTGTTAAAACACAGATTCTACCAGGCATGGTGTCTCAAGCCTGTAATCCCAGCACTTTGGGAGACAGAGGTGAGCGGATTGCCTGAGCTCAGGGGTTCAAGACCAGCCTGAGCAACTTGATAGGACCTCATCGCTGCAATAAATCAAAAAACTAGCTGGGCATGATGGCACATGCCTGTGGTTCCAGCTACTTGGAAGGCTGAGGTGGAAGGATCACCTGAGCCCAGCAGGTTGAAGCTGCGGTGGCCATGAACAGGCCACTGTACTCCAATCTGGACGACAGAGTGAGACTCCGACTCAAAACAAACAAAAAACCCACAGATTCCTGGGCCCCACCTACAGGCTGCTGATTCAGGTTTCTAGGTCTGGGGAGGGCCCCAGAAACTGCTTTTCTAACACTTTTCTAGATGATGCTAGTACTTCTGCTCTGCCTGGGGATCACACTTTGAGAACCACTACTTTAGGGAAATATTTCTAAAGAGCAAGAAACTCTCAAGTTCTGAATTGCCACAAAGGAATGATGAATATTAGAAAAAATTATTTATTATTTTTGAAACCTCAATGCGTATTCTGTCTCAAATGTCTTTCCTTACTTTTGGCTTCTTATGTTTCCAGACCTCTTGATGTTTTTCAGGTGTTGAGTATATTCTAGGCAGTGATCCTCAACTGGATTTAGATTATACCTTTATAAATGCCCAGAATGCCACTCATTATTTAACTTCACCTGTGTTAGTTTTTCATTCACAAAAGCCTTTAAATTCCACGATGCCAAATCCATCAATTTTTTCACTCCAAATTCTGCGCTTTTGAGGTTTTGCTTAAGAAGTTCTTCTCTACCTAAGTATTACAAAATATTCTTCCACTGTATTAGTTTCCCAGGGCTGCTGTAATAAAATACAATAGGCTGAGGGGCTTAAGCCACCAAAATCTGTTCTCTCATAGTTCCAGAGACTAGAAGGCAAGGTGTCAGTGAGGCCTTGCTCTCTCTGGAAGCTTTAGAGGAGAATTGGTTCCATGTCTTTCTCTTAGATTCCACTGTTGGAATCCTTGGCATTCCTTTGCTTGTGGACGCATCATTACAGTCTCTGCCTCTCTTGTTACATGACATCCTCCTCATGAGTCTGTGTCTCTCTCTCTTCTTTTTTCTTATAAAGATACTAGTCAAATTGGTTAGGGCCCATCTAATCGAGTATGAGCTCATTTTAACTTAATTACATCTGCAAAGACCCTTTAAAGTCACATTCACAAGCACCAAGGAATTCAAACATGTCTTGTAGTGGACACAATTCCACCACCAACACCTGCATTTGCTTCTAATAGCTTTATCTTTTTTCCTTTCATCTTTGTGCCTATTATTCAACTATATTTCACTGTTGTGTAGGATATGAGGTTTACTATATAGTGAGACAGTTTTCCTGTTATTATCAACTAAAGTGTGGAAACCAAATCAGCAGCATGGGCATCACTTGGAAACTTGCAGATTCTAGCATTCCATTCCTGTCCTACCGAATAAGAAATTCTGAAGATGGAACCCAGCAACCTGCATTTAACAAGGCCCACTCCCTCCTACCCTGGGGATTTTGGTTCACATGCAGTTTGAGAACCACTGAACTAAGGAATTCATTTTTGTCCACTGATTTCTGATGCTACATTTATCATGCTTTAAGGGTTCATATATAGACGTGTTTTTATTTGAACTTCCATTTTGGACCTGGTGGTTATTTTGTCTGTTCTTAGACCAGTACTTTTTAGCTATTATTCTTGTTATTATTAATACTAAAGATTTTGAATATATCCTAATATTGGTAAGGTAAGCCTCTTTGCTTCTCTTTTTAAAAATTGACTTACTTTTTATTTTTCCATATAAAAGAATAAAGATCATCAAAATCTTGAAAAATCCCTGTGGGAATTTAAAAAAATGTATTCAAACATATAGATTAAGTGATATCTTTTTAATATTAAGGCTCCCAAAGCATGAGATTAACTTTTCAGTTTTTAAGGTATTCTAATATTCTTTTATGTTAAAAAATTAATTATTATTTTATTTTAGATGTAAGGGATCCACGTGAAGATTTGTTGCATAGGAACACTGTGTGATGGTGAGGTTTGGGTATCTGATATGCCTGCCCCCCTCCTGCCCCCAGTGGTAAGCGTGGTACCCAATGGGCAGTTTTCAACCCTTCTTCCCCCTCCTTTCCTTCCTCTTTTAGTAGCCCCCAGTGTCTGTTGTTCCCTTCCTTGTGCCCATGTGTGCTCACTGGTTAGCTTCCACTTATGAATGAGAACATGTGGTATTCAGTTTTCTGTTTCTGTGATAATTAACTTAGAATGATGGCCTCCAGCTGCATCCATGTTGCTGCACATGACATGATTTTATTCTTTTTTATAACTGCATAGTAGTGGTACCATAATTTGTCCTTAAAGATCTCAAGCACTCTTTTCTCTTTTTTGGGGGGGGTGCTTAAAACAATAAACATTTATTATCTCACACAATTTATAGGATCCAGGAGAAATACGGGAGCAGCTTAGCTAGATGATTCTGGCTCAAGGATCTTCAGGATTGCAGCCCAGAAGTCAGCCTGAGCAGTGGTCATCTGAAGGTTTGACAGGGGCTGGAGGATCTACTGCTAAGGTGACTAACCTGCCTGGAAGGCTGCTGGGAGAAGGCTTTTGTTCCTCCCCTATTGGACCTCTCTTATGGGACTGTCAAGCACTCTTTTCATTAAGTTGCATCTTAGGTATAACACAATTTCTCTTGCTATTTTCAATAGTATTGTGTTTTAAAAACATGCTTGTGTGATCTAGTTGAATTTTGCTGATTGATTTTTGTAAGGTAAAACTTGTAAAGTCGTGTCCAGTAACTTTCCTGAACTTGAGTTTGTTGAATCTTTTAGGTTTCTATATCACCTGTAAATAATAAAAATGTTGTCTTGTATCTTCTCCAATCCTTATATCTTTTCCTTTTTATTTTGGGAGTCTGTAGCTCTAGTACTATGTTGAAAACAGTAGTGAGAATAGGCACCCTTGTCTTGTTCTTGATTCTAAAGGGAATACACCTAAGTTTTTTCCATTAATTGTGATGTGATTTGTTGAAAGATAAACTTTGTCAACTTGATGAAGTTAGCACATTCTAAACTTGAATAAATGATTATTCTGTTGTTTTCTTGCACCTAGAGTTGCTATTGAAATTCTGCTATCAATCTGATTACTGTTATTATGCGGATGGGCTGCTGTTCCCCTCCAGAAGTTTTTATGTTATTCTCTTTGTGTCTGAGGTTTTTAAATTTCACAATAATATGTGTCAGTGTTGTTTTATTATTACATAATTTTGCACGCTATGGTCCCTTTTAACCTGAAAGGAATCTTTAACTTTGGAAATGTCTTGATCATTATTTTAAAACCACATTTCTTTGTTTATTTTTCTCTGTCTTTCTGGAACTCATTCTATACCTCTATCTGCTATATTTCTTACCTTTTTATGTGTATTTTTACATTGCTCCTCACTCCTCATGTGTTTTGAGTTGTTCTTCTTCCTGACCTTAGAGCACATTAACCCATTACTCAGTTGTTTTCATTCTGCTACTTAACCCATTACTGAGTTCTCTATTTCAATTATATTTTTTCATACTCAGTAATTCTCACTCGTTCATCTTTTAGACTTATATAATATATAAATCAAATATAAAAATCAGTTAAAAACTTTTGCTTTGTGAAAGCCCTGCGAAGAGTATGAAAAGACAGGCTAGAGGCTGGGAAAAAATATTTGTAAACCACCTGTCCAGAAAAGGACTAGTATGGTATCAAGAATAAATTTCTTTTTTCAAAACTTAACAGTAAAATAGAAAGAAAACAATCCCATTAAATGGGCAATGAACATGAAAAAAAAATTCACTGGAGTATATACAGATGGCAAATGAGCACATAAAAAGATGTTTGACTTCATTAGCCATCAGGGAAATGCAAATTAAAATCACTATTTTTTTTCTTTTTTGAGTTGGAGTCTCACTCTGTCGCCCAGATTGGAGTGCAGTGGCCGCTCCCGGCCACTGCAGCCTCGACCTGCTGGGCTCCAGCGATCCTTCCGCCTCAGCCTTCCGAGTAGCCGGAATTACAGGCACGCATTACCATGCCCGGCTGATTTTTTGATTTATTGTAGAGATGAGGTCTCGCCAACTTGCCCAGGTGGGTCTCGAACCCGCGGGCTCAGGCAATCCACTCACCTCAGCCTTCCAAAGCGTGGGATTACAGGCTGAGCCACCGAGCCCAGCAAAATCGCTATTTTAATCACAAATTAAAATTACTAACTTCTCAGAATGGCTGAAATAAAAAAACCTGACAATATCAGACTCTGGCAAGGATGCAGAGAAACTAAATCACTTATACACTGCTAATGGCAATGCAAAATACTTGGCCACTTTGAAAACCAGTGTGACAAT
Source organism: Tarsius wallacei (assembly GCA_963574415.1). Classification (NCBI taxonomy): domain Eukaryota; kingdom Metazoa; phylum Chordata; class Mammalia; order Primates; family Tarsiidae; genus Tarsius; species Tarsius wallacei. The sequence continues at coordinate 7,178 of CAUYQG010118617.1, read as the reverse complement.
TTCTTATAAAATTAAGCATGCCATTGCCATACAACCCAGCAATTGTATTCTTGAGAATTTATTCTAGAGAATGAAAGCTTATGTTTACACAAAAAATCTGTACATGGATATTGATAGCAGCTCTATTTGTAATAGCCCCAAACAGCCAGATGATCTTCAACAGATGAATAGTTAACAAGTGAATTGACTCAGATCCTGGTCTCAAGATATGCTTCTAGGGGTACCTACACTAAGATACATAAAGAAAACTAGCAGTTGGAAAATGGAAACCCAGCAAAGATTTATTACAGATTACTGAGAAAACAAATAATTCAGTGAACAAAACAAACTGTAAAACATCACACTCCTTACAACTATCAAATTATTATGAACAGATTTAACAAGATGTTGTAGCTATAAAATATATCAGAACAAGTTGCTAGTTGAATAGAATAATCAGGAAAAAACAACAAAAAAGAATTTCTAGAAGGTAAATTTGTGGTTGGCAAAACAAAAGCAGAAAAATTCAGTAATTGAACTAGAAGATAGTCAGGAAATTTCCCAGAATAAAGACAAAAAAGACATTATCTCACCCTCTGATAAAAAGAACAGTTAAGCCCCACAGAGAATCAGTTCAGGGGTTCGGTTGCATTTCCCAGGCTTGCTTTCTTCTGTTGTCACTCTCTCCTAAATATTTCATGATTTTTATGCTTTCCTCTTAAGTAACGAATCTTTTAGAACTGTGCCTGTTCATGTCTAAACATAAATAGTTTCTTTTCTTGTTCTGAAGGATGTCTGTTGATTGTTATTTTCATACTTTGATCAAATAAATTGATATGTCTGCTACCCATTAGTTGAGATCCCTGAGCATGTGGGCAATGCATGCTTCTTGAGCACATGTTCTTAGTGTGATTAAATGGAAGGTATATGTATCACAGTTGAATGTAGGGTTATATATACTCATTCGCCAAGTGTTATAATTATGTCGATCACTTTTATAAACCCCTACAATATTTTTGTCTGCTTGACCAATTGGTGTTTTGAGAGCATGTGTTTATAAATGCCATCTCTGAATGTAGATTTGTCCATTTTTGCCTTGAAATTTGCCCACCTTTTTCTTTATGTTTTTCGAGTCAGTGTCATTAGGCATTTGCATATGCCTATTATACTTTTTAGGTGGACTTTTCCTTTTATCATTATATAATGTTTTTATCTATTTCTATTAGTGATCTCCACTTTAAATTGTATTTTTATTTGATATTAATATTATTGAACCCACTTTCTTTTGAATACTATTTGTTTGGTAATCTCCCTATATTTAACTTTTTCTAGGCATATCTTTTAAATGGCATGCAGCAACATTTTGCTTGTTAAAACTCAGTTTAGGATTTGCACTTCTGGGTAGATGGAGAAAATGTATTTTTTTCACTGACTATAACTAAAATTCTCTGGACATTCTATATAAAACAAGCATAAGACTTTGAAAGGTAGCAAGATGAAGTTTGGCTGCCTAGGAACCTCAGGACCTAGAGAACAACAAGTGATAAGTTTCCTCTGTTTTCATTTTGCCCCATATACTCCAGGCTATACACTGAAGAAGCCAACACCTACAAACACCAATGAACAGATAAATAAAGCCTCAAGGAAAACTTACTTTCTCTGGCCAAAGATCAGAAAGAGGCAGCCTAGAAAGACAAAGTTTATAGACAACAACATCCCTACTCCTGCCAAACACCACAGAAAGAAACGAACTGCATCCCTACTCACACCATTGCCAGAAAAGTCCCAGTAGGGAGTCTAGACTCCCACCCTTCCAAGGTTGTAATGCTACAACCATTTTGGTGTCACAATGTGTCACAGGATATCATGTGGTGTTAGACAAGGTCAAGTGGGGGAGCCTGGATTTTCATCCTCACTGAATGTTAACAACCCCTCTCCTCTATGTTGTCCATGGATATCAGGTAGGCAGCTACCTGTACCCAGCAATATCAAGGCATCCCTGTCCCTCCACACTAATATGGTGTCAGAGGAGACCTAGTAGAAATTCAGGACTTTCACGGCTACTCAACAGTAATGAGACTGCCCACTCTCACAGTGTCAGTAGAGACTGTGTGGAGAGTCTAGACTTCCATCACAACCTGGTGTTAATGAGGCATGGATCTCCACCTATGTGTCACTGGAAGCTGAGTAGGGAACTTGGATCTCCAACCTCAACAGGGAATAAGGAGGTGGTACTCTGTTCACCCACAAGAGTAGTGTTAGCAGATGCCTGCTTAAACACAAGATTTAAATAAGATCTAGAGTCACAAAAGAAAGTACCCCAAATATCCAAGATCAATTAAAAAATCACGAATCATACAAGAACCACAAGTATTTCAAATTGAATCAGAAAAGTCTATCAACAATCCCAACATTCAAATGACACAGATGTAAAAATTATCTGATATTTGACATCATAAAATATTCCAATGAGCAATTATAAACATGGTTAAAACAAATGAAAAAAGTCTTAGCAAAGAAAAATAGTGTCAACAAATTAATAGAAAACACAAAGAACATCTTTTTCATGTGTTTGTTGGCTTCTTGCATGTCATCCTTTGAGAAATGTCTGTTCATGTCCTTTGTCCACTTTTTAGTGGGGTTGGTTTTTGTTTTTTCCTTTCAATTCATGAGTTCCTTTTAGATTCTGTAAGTTAGGCCTTTGTCAGATGCATACTTTGCAAATATTTTTCCCCCATTCTGTGGGTTGTCTCTTTACTTTCTTTTTATTATTTTAAAGATGTGGGGTACAATTCAGGATTAAGTACATAAGTGGTCATCATACAGGTGAAGTTTGGGCCTCCCACTGGGCCTCATTTTGCCTGGTTTGGGATCAGGTAGCCTTATTGATGTTATGTGCCTACCTATCCCCTGGCAGTATCCCACTACTGCCAATCCCTTTCTTGTAATATTATGATAAATGTTCAGGATCCACTTTACTTTCTTCATGGTTTCCTTTGTTGCACAAAAGTTTTTCAGTTTGATGAGGGCCTACCTGTCTATCTTAGCTTTTGTTGTTCTTGCTTTTGAAGACTTGTTCATGAATTCATTGCCTACTCAGATGTCCAGAAGAGTGTTTCCTCTGTTTTATTCACACATGAAAAAATACTCAGCCTCACTATTCATCAGAGAAATGCAAATCAAAACTACAGTGAAATACCACCTAACATTGGTAAGGATGGCTATCACTAATAAGTCAAAAAACAACAGGTGCTGGTGTGGCTGTAGAGAAAAGGAGATGCTTCTACACTGTTGGTGGGAATGTAAGCTAGTTCAACCTCTATGGAAAGCAGTTTGGTGATTTCTCAAAGAACTAAAAATTGAGCTTCCATATGATCCAGCAATCCCTCTTCTGGTAATGTACCCAAAGAAACATAAATCTCTCTACCAAAAAGACACCTTCACACGCATGTTTATTGCAGCACTATTCACAATAGCAAAAACATGGAACCAACCCAGGTGCCCGCTGAAATTGGACTGGATTTTTTAAAATGTGGTACATATACACAATGGAATATTATGTAGCCATAAAGAAGAACACTATCATGGCCTAAGATAACTATTATACTAAATGAACTATCGCAGAAACAAAGAACTGAATACTGCATAAGTGGGCCCTGAACACTAGTCACACTGACACAAGGGATGGGATTGGCAGATGCTGGGCACTCCCAGAGGAAGGAGAGAGTGAAGAGGAAGAGAGAACACAGTAACACACTGGGTACCTGATCCACTATCAGGGAGAAAGAGTGCCAGCTAGAAGCCCAAACTTCACCTGCATGCAACACACTTATGTAGTAAATCCTCACTTGTACCCGACAACTCTAAAATAAAATAAAATAAAATTAGAAAGAAATCATAAAGAAGAAAAAAATGAAAATTTTAGCATTAAGATGAACAACAAATGAAATTTAAAAACTCAAAGGATGGACTCAATAGCAGAGAATGCAGAGAACAGCAAAAGAACTAGTGAAACTGAAGATGGTACAGTAGAAATTGTCCAATATGAACAACAGAGATAAAATAGACTAAAAAATGAACAGACCTTCAGGGGTATGCGGGGCCATAAAAAAAAGTTGTAAATTTGTGTCATGGGAGTTCTAGAAGTAGAGGAAAACCAGAGTGAGCTGAAACGGTATTCAAAGATGTAGCAGCTGAAAATCCCTAACTTTGGCAAAAAACACAAACCACTGCTATTCTACATAGTACTGGAAGTTCTAACCACTGCAGCAAGGCCAGAAAAAAGAGATAATGGGCATACATATCAAAAAGCAAGAAATAAAAGCGTCTTTCTTTGCAGATGACATCATGGTCTATGTAGACAACCCCAATGAATTTACAAAGCCTCCTAGAACTAATACATGAGTTGAGAAAAAACGCAAGATACAAAATCAACACACAAAAGACAATTGTATTTCTGTATACTAGCAATGTATATACAGAAGATAAAAATAAAAAAGAGAGCAACATTTACAATTGCTCAAGAAATGAAATAATTGGGTATAAATCTGACAAAACATATATAGGACTTGTATGCTGAAAACTATAAAACGCTGATAAAAATATCAAATATCTCAATAAGTGGAGATATTATTCTGTGTTCATGGATGAGAGGAATCAGTGTAAATTTTCCTCAAATTGATATACAGGTTTAAAGCAATTTATATCAAAATCCTAGAAAAGTATTTTGTATATGTAGATGAGATTATTCTAAAATTTGTATAGAAAAGCAAAGGAACTAAGATACCTTACAATTATTATTGTTATTTTTTTGAATCGGGGTCTCACTTTTGTTGCCCAGCCTCCAACTCTTGGGCTTAAGCAATCCTCCTGTGTCAGCCTCCTGAGTAGCTGAGACTTCAGGCATGCGCCACCATGCCCAGCTAATTTTTTTGATTTATTTGTAGAAACGAGGTCTCGCTATGTTACCCAGGCTAGTTTTGAACTCCTGGCATCAGGTGATACTTCTGCCTCTGCTTCCCAAGGTACTGGAATTATAGGCCTGAGCCACCATGCCCAGCCTAAAATCACAATTCTTTAGAAGAAGAATAAGTTTGAGGAATCACTCTATTTGACTTCAGGATTTGCTATACAGATACAGCAATCAAAACTTTTTGGAATTGGCAGAGATTGGCACAAAAATCAGTGAAATGTTATAAAAAACAATCCAGAAATAACCCCACATAGTGTGGACAACTGATTTTTGACAGAGAGCAAAAGTTCAGTGAGGGAAAGTTTATTTTTTCAACAAATGGTTCTGGATCAATTATATATTCGTAGGTATAAAAAAATGAACCTTGGCCAAAACCACACATCTTATATAAAAATGATCTCAAAAGAGATTGTAGATTTAAATTAAAACATAATTCTATAAACTTTTAGAAGAAAAAATTTCGGGACCTAGGGCTTGGTGAAGATTTCTTAGACATTGCACCAAAAGCATGATCCATAAAAGGCAAAAAAATCCATAAATTGGACTTTATTAAAATTAAATCCTTTTGCTCTGCTACAGATTCTGTTCAGAGAATGTAAAGACAGGCTATAGACTGGGAGAAAATATTTGCATACCTGTCAAAAGACTCTTATCTAGAATACATTAAGAACTCTCAAAACTCAACAGTACACAAACCAAACAATCCAATTAGAAAATGGGCAAAAGATAGACATTACACCAAAGAGGACACTGCATGGCAAATAAGCACATGAAAAGATGTTTCACATCACTAACCATTAGGGAAATGCAAATTAAGACCATAATGAGATATGAGTATACACCAATTAAAGCAGGTCCAAGGTCAAATAAAAAACAGACAACACCAGTCTCTGGCAAGGATACAGAGAAACTTGGTCTCTTGTACATTGCTGGAGGGAATATAAAATGTTACAGCTACTCTGAAAAACTATTGTCCTAGTTTGCATTCCCACCAGCAGTGTAGAAGCATTCTTTTTGCTCCACATCCTCCCCAGCATCTGTTGTTGTTTGATTTACTAATGATGGCCATTCTTACTGGGGTTAGGTGGTATCTCAACGTGGTTTTGATTTGCAGTAATGGGAAACTGTCAGGGGAGGGTGGGATGGGATTGGCAGGTGAGGGAAACTGCTAGGGGAAGGAGGGGCATACCTCATCAACAAGGGCACCTGCACAATCAATGTTTGTATGCCTAACCCTGAATTGTACCCCACATCTTTATAATAAAAAAAGAAAAACTATTGTCATTTTCTTAAGAAACAAAAGTTATCACATTAGTTAGCAATTACATTTCTGTACATTTATCTCAGAGAAATAAAATTTGTGTCTGCCCAAAAACCTGAATAAGATTGTTTATAAACACCTTTATTTGGAATAGTGCAAAACTGGAAACAACCCAAGAATCCTTCAATGGGTGAATGACTAAGCAAGCTATGTTCAATTTATTCCATGGAATATTATTCAGCAATAAAAAGCATGAACTATTGATACAAGCAACAATTTGGATGAATCTCAAGGGCATTATGTGTGTGGGAAAAAATCAACCTCCAAAGGTTACAGACTATATGATTCCACTTATGTAACATTCTCAAAATGATAAAATTGCAGAGATGGAGACTGATTAGTGGTTGCCAGGAGTTTAGTCTGGTAGGGAGAAAAACAGTGGGTATGACATGAGGGAGATCTTTGTGGTGATGAAATAGTTTTGTATCTTGAGGTGGTTGTATCTATACAAATCTACATATGTAATAACACAGAACTGTACCACATTATGCCAATGCCAATTTTCTGATTTTGATATTGTACTATAATTATGTGAGATGTAACCATCAGGAACAACAGAATTAGGAAAAAAAAATCCAACCTGAGGTTTTCTAGTCCTATATTATGTGAGCTTAATAATTTACATTTAAGCCAGGCTCGGTGGCTCAGCCTGTAATCCCGCGCTTTGGGAGGCTGAGGTGAGTGGATTGCCTGAGCCCGCGGGTTCGAGACCCGCCTGGGCAACTTGGCGAGACTTCATCTCTACAATAAATCAAAAAATCAGCCGGGCGTGGTAGCGCATGCCTGTAATTCCGGCTACTAGGAAGGCTGAGGCAGAAGGATCGCCGGAGCCCAGCAGGTCGAGGCTGTGGTGGCCGGGAGCGGCCACTGCACTCCAGTCTGGGCGACGGAGTGAGACTCCAACTC
>CAUYQG010118608.1:0-81560 GCA_963574415.1 Tarsius wallacei | reverse complement strand
TATGCCTAGATGTTCGAGGGTTTTTATCAAGAAAGGGTGCTGGATTTTGTCAAAGGCTTTTTCTGCATCTAATGATATAATCATGTGGTTTTTGTTTTGACATCTGTTGATGTATTTAATTACATTTATGGTTTTATGAATGTTGAACCAGCCTTGCGTCCCAGGGATGAAGCCTACTTGGTCGTGATGGATGATATTTGAGATGTGTTGCTGAATGCTGTTTGCTAGGATCTTGTTGAGAATTTTAACATCTATGTTCATCAAAGATATTGGTCTGTAGTTCTCTTTCTTTGCTGGGTCTTTACCTGGCTTGGGTATCAGTGTGATGTTAGCTTCATGGAATGATTTGGGGAGGGTTCCATCTTTCTCAATCGCCCGGAATACTTTCAGTAGGATTGGTATCAGCTCCTCCTTAAATGTGTTGTGGAATTAGAACACCTCTTTATTAATCAAAAGATTTGTTTAATCAGAATGGAATATGTAATTTTCTAAGCATATTTTAGTTTAAATCAGCTTTATTTCAATATGCACTGAAGTCTCTTGTTTGTCCAGGTCGCCAATTATTAGAGTATAATATTGGACAGATTGATTAAGCTCTGAGCTTAGTTTACTAATCTGTAAAATGGGAACAGTAAGACCTACATTATGTGGTGTGGATAGAATTAAATGAGAAAATGGTGGGATTATTTATGCACTCAATACTTGTTAGATATTGTTATTGTGACTATTAATATGGTTCTATCACCAAGTACTGAATATTAGCACCATTTACTCAGTCAGTCAATGCTGTATGTAAGTGACTGCTATATGTAAATTACCAAACTAGAAGTTGTAGAAATAGAAAGAGTTTTAAAAAAACTTTGTCTCTGTTGTCTGGTAGTTACTATTTAGAGTGCATACAATAGAGGAAACTTTCTAGATTTTTCTGGTCCATTCTTGCCAGCGAGTTATATGCTAGAGTCTGAGCGGCTCCTACCTACTGGTATTTCTCTTCCTATCTCTGAAGTTATGGATGTCACATTGATAGCCTGAAATTGACCATGGTAGAGCATTTGCACTACAGAAAAAGACAAACGCTACCAAATAGGGCTTTTTATCTATTCATTTTTGAGAGAGAAGGGGCCTTTCCCCAGCATGCCACTAAGTATTTCCCAAACATAGGATATATACCATATATACCAACTGAGATGATGTCATTGGTGGTGTTATTATTAGTAGTAGTATTAGTATTATTTGTTGTTATTGTTATTATTATTATTATTATTAGAAATGGGGTCTCTCCGTGTCTCCCAGGCTGGAGTACAGTGGCTCAATCATAGCTAACTATAATCTTCTGAGCTCAAGCAATCCTGTCACCTCAGCTTCCCCGGTAGCTAGGACTATAGGTGTATGCCACCACATTTGACTAACTTTTTCATTTTTTGTAGAGACAGGGTATTGCTGTGTTGCCCAGGCTGGTCTCAAACTCCTGGCCTCAAGTGAGTCTCCCACCTTGGTCTTCCAAAGTGCTGGGATTACAGACATGATCCACCATGCACAATCTTGATATTAGTGTTAGATGCTACAGAAACTCAGCATTAAATAAGACCAACTACATTGTGAGAGGGTTATTCTTTTTCCAATTCTCTTTTCATTTGTATCTTTATATCAAGGAGAAAGTTCTCTAAAACTTTCAAATTTTTATATATAATAGAGACTGGGGAGGCCTCAGGCACAGAACCCTCAGCAGACAACCATGTCTACCTAGAATTTAATTATCTTATTTTGTATTTATTTTCACATTCTCTTTTTCTTATTGAGAGTGATATTGATTTTCCATTTATAACAGTAATATGTGTCCTTTTATAATTATTTTTAAAGTGAGCTAGTTTAAAGAGGAATATTAAGTAAATATAGTACACATAAGAGTTTAGAAAGGAGTATTAAGTAAATATAATGCAGATGAAACAGGAAGGTTGTTTGATGCTGGAAGTTTGGGAAACACTGATCCTTTCTAGCCACCCCATTTTGCAGTTGTGGAAACTGAGGCCAGAGAGGGAAAAAGACTTGCACACCTAGTTTAGTAGAGCCCATACCTCCTAATTTGTCCATTTGTTTGCATTTCCCACTCTTTATCCGAGAAAATGGAAAAAAAAAAAGAGAAAAACACAAACTCTCTACTTTGTAACAGACCCATGCTGACTATGACTATGATAAATAAGTTGTCATAGGCAAAGATGATGCAAACAGCATATACCTTCAAGTTTGGGCTATACAGGAGTGATAGGTGCCCCTTCATGCAGGAACATTACTATTCAGTAACAACAATACAGCCCTCACTTACTCAGCAGCAAGGCCTCGCAGAGGCCGGGTACATGTGAAGACATGGCCCTTGCCCCCTTCAAGCTTGCACTCTCTTGGCCTTCTTAGTGTTGAGAGATGTTCAAAAGACAAGGCAAAATCCAAAAATGTCAGAAGGCAGGGCTCCCCACTTATAATCAACAAAAATTAATCTACATGCCTGCTTGGAGATTTTACAGTTAAAACTTTCCAACTTGCACTTCCAAGTTTCTACTTAAATACCACATAAATAGACAAAATGGGAAAGCATACAGCATAGTCATTAAGACAGCAAACTCTGGGGTCCAAGGGACCCATGTTCAAATACCAGGTCCGTGATGCCACTAGGTCTTTTAGGACTTCCTAGGTCTTTTAGTAAGTCAGTTAACCTCTCTGAGCCTCAGTTTCCTCATAATCCTCATGCCCACCATTGTGAGGGTTAATTACTTATAAATTGCTTAGCCTCACACTAGGCAAAGAGTAAGCATGAAACCATTGTTAAGTCTTAGCAGCATTAGGAGGGTGTGTTTGAAGGAGCCCTTGAGCCTTGCAAAAATCCTCTCTGGGAACGAAGGATCAAGAGAGAAATGAGGGAAACTGGAAGGAAAAACAGGCCTACTTCAATTGGGCATCTGTTCGGAAGCCCCGGGGGGTAGGGAGTGGGGGAATGAGAACATACACTTCCTGGATCTAGTCTCAGAGCACAGTACCCTGAACAACAGGAGATGAGAACAATTCTTATGGTTAATGAGGCTGGGCTCCTAATCGGTGCATGGAACAGAATGCATTTGCTTAATAGAGATCACTTCCCTGCCTCTTGCCCAACTCCCCAGCAGTGCCAGCAGCCCTTTGTTTAATGAAAGGTAGGGACTTCGAGGAGTGTGGTGGGATGGGCTGTAGGAGGCATTATTACCCTCATTACTATGATAATAGTTTAATCACAATCAATATTTATGAACATGCACAGAAGCCATGCAATCAACCAGCAGCCCCGCAACTCGACTTTCATGTTCCTGCCTAAGGATGCTTTGCAGGAAAGCCTGGGCCCTCTTTCCTCTTCTCCAGTCGCTGCAAAGCTCTACAGTTGTTCTCAGGGGTCATTTTAGACTACCCGTTGTGGTTCCATCTTTATATATGAGGTCTCGTTTGTGACAGGTGAATATTATAGCACTTTGCTATTCAAAATACTTCCACAGTCGTCATATGTACTTTAGTACATTCTCTTGTGGAGAGATAGGGCAGTGTAGCGTCAGTGTGATACAGTAGAGAATCCTTTGAAGTCAGACCCACCCACTAGAGTTCTAATCCTAGCTAAACAACTTCTAAAACTGTGTTCCCTGAGAAAAGCAACTAAACCTCTCTGAGCCCAGTTTCTTCATTTGCAAAATGAGGAGACAAGTTGTTACTAGACTTGAATAAGATCATGTAAACTAGGCATTCAATCATTGGTAAATACATTCATATTTTTATATATGACTATATAATGAGTATTAAATATTTCTATATTGTTTATGAGAAAAATTCTGAGCAATTTCTTTCTTTCCCCAAGGTCGCATAGCCAGTAGTTGAGAAAACATTCTCTTTTCCATTATCTGAAATGTTTTTAACACTGGTTCCATTGATAGGTAATTTAGGAAAACTTTGTTTTTAAATATCTCAACGTTTAACTTTTTTCTTTCAAATGTGAGTCAAATTTTGAAAGCCAATGATCTTTTTTCTGGGCAGTGGACATCTGGTGAGCTACTCATGAGAAATTTCTGGTGTTACAGTTCCCACTTTGGTAAAAACAGCATTTGTAAACTCTAGCCATCCTAAAAAAGGAAGTGAGGGACAATGGCCTCTTGATGTATGTGCTTCCATGTGGCATTTCACCCAGTGCTTCCATGGGCATAGCCCTTCCCAATTGGCCTGGCACACCAATGATCTTCAGCAAACAATGAAGACATTTCAGCCCCTCAGGTGACAGAGCTCTGGGAATCCATCACGCTGTCTATGATTCTAGATATACTTCAAGGGCTGTGTTTTTCTCCAGTCCTCAGAAAGTATTGGGAAGGGCGTTCACTGTAATTGTCACTTGGCCCCAAGCAGGAGCCACTGAGGTTTGCTCAACTGCTCACCCGCACACGCAGTCCCAGTACATCCGCCCACTCGCACATTCTGTCTCACCCAAGCAGTCGGTCCCTCAGTTGGCACTTACAATTTATTCATCTTCCCAAGATGCACTTAGAGCATCCAGATTATGTATTGGGTGGCAGGGGGAGGTTCTGTTAGGTTTTGTTTTTGCCTTTGTAGAGGACATATCTCCAGACCTTAAATTCACCAACCAAAGATCTTACCCTGAGATAGATATATTCTTCCTGCAAAATGCTTTTTTCTACTAGAATGTGGAAAATTCTATCACTTTTGTTCTTTTTTCAGTATTTTTTATGAAAGTCATATTAACACATGGTTTAAAAATGAAATATGCTTTTTTTTTTTCAAAAAGCAACAGTTCTCTTCCCTACCCCTTTCAACTCTCAATCCCTTCCTTCAGAATTAAAGGATTGTTCAAAAACAATTTTGTTTTACCTCCAGAGCACTAAGTACTATTATTATATTATATTGCTATTTATTGATTGATTGTTCAATCTTAGTGATTATTTGACCCACCACTGTAAGAGACAGAGATTCAACTCACTTAAGCATCTTTGACTTCTCCTCCATTCTTCTATTACAGTGCCAGCATTGTTTTCTGGCTGGGACCTTTATAACTTTTCACTGTACTCAACCAACTACCTTGATTTCTTGTTTCACCATGAGATGAGATTATGACATCCATCCCCTTTTCTTCCCCTGCTTCCTCCTCCAATTAATTTCATGGTCTAACATGGGAATTGAATGACATCCCATTTCATTCTTATCATTTTAAAATGTAATAACTTGCATTTATGAATATCCAAACGAATTTTCTGCATTGTTAGAAATATTCTATATCTGAGCTGTCTGAAACAGTAGCCACTAACCACATGTGCTCTCAAGTGCTTAAACTATAGCTAGTTCAATGAAAAAGTTCAACTTTCTTTTCTTTCCTTTTTTAGAGACACAGTCTCGCTGTATCACCTAGGCTGGAGTGCAGTGGCACAATCATGGCTCACTGCAGCCTAGACCTCCTCCCACCTCATCCTCCTGGGTCTACAGATGCATGCCACCATGCCTGGCTAATTTTTTTTTTTTTTTTTGGAGAGACATGGTCTTGCTATGTTGCCCAGGCTGGTCTCAGATTGTTCCCACAAATGACCCTCCTACTTCAGTCTCCCAAAATGCTGGGATTATAGGCATAAGCCACTGTCCCTGGCCAAAAGTTGAATGTTTAATTGTTTTGTCTTAATTCATTTAAATTTAAATAGCCACATGTGGCTTTTAGATAGTTCAGGGTCAGACCAACCTTAATATACACATCCAATTAGCTAGAACAACCTGATTTTTCAGCAGAAATGATAAAGATAGCTGACATAAAGTTCTTTCTATGCCCCAGGGATTGTTTTAAGAGCTCAGTTACTAATTCAACAACCTTATGAAGAATACTATTATCCCATTTTACAGATGAGGAAAATGAGGCATGGAAAGGTTAAATAACTTGTCTTGTAAGTGGTAGACCTAGAATTTGGCCCCATGCAATCCAACTTCAGAGTCTGTGCTCTTAACTACTTCCCTATGAATGGGCTAGGCTGGGGCTGGATGTCTGGTAACTTGATGTCTCTCCATGTGGCTTTTTTCTCCCCAGATGGGGTCTCATCCTGCTGGGCTTCTCCATGTGGCTTGGGTTTCTTACAGCATGGTAGCATCAGAGTAGTCACACTTGCATGGCAGCTGGCTTTCAAGAGTGAGAAAGCAGAAGCTGCCAGGCCTCTTCAAGACTAGGCTCAGAACTGGCATGGCATCACCTCCGTCATATTTTATTGATCAAAGCAGCCACAGGCCAGCCCAGATTCACAGAGGATAGAGGAATAGACTCCATTTCTCAGTGTAGGGGTAGCACATTCATACAGGGAGCAAAAGAATTGATGGCAAGCATCTTTGGAAACAAGCTGTCACAACACGAACTGGACTTTGAGTCTATATTCCAATGCAAAGAACTCGATGAAGCCACATTGGTCTCCAGGAATCTTTTTCTAAGGGGTTAGGCCTGACAAGCCAGGGAGAAGTAGAGTCAGAGAGATGGACTACACCACAACCTGGAGCATGGCCAGTAAAGAAGAGAGGAAATAAGGTGGTCAGACTTCTCACCACAGGGAAAGCCAGTTGCTCTTACCTGAAGCATTCTAACCACGAAACTGAAGCACTATACTCAAGTGGGAGATATGTAAGGTTTAATGACCCCACCACCCGCTAAGAGACATAGCCCAGCCAGTGCCCTGAAACCTGACCAATCAAATTAGCTCCTTTAGAGGTAGAAAGGCGGGAAGTGTAAAAATTATAGCCAACACTCATCAAACACATACTATGTGCCAGGCCCTATGCAATGTTGTTTTTGTATATATTAACTCCTTTAACTCTTCACATGCACTAAATTAATTCATACACATAAAGTGCTTAGAATACTGGTCTGCAAGTGGTAATCACTTAAGAAATCTGTCTTTTTCAAAATTAGTAATCCACACAACTACCCTATAAGTAGGCACTAGTGTTATTATTATCATTACCTGTTTTCCAAAGAGTAAGTTGATGCTTAGAGAGGTTAATTACCTTGCCCACAACTGGTGGGTGATAGAACCAGATGCCAGCCCATGCATCTGACTCCCGACCCGAAGCTCTTACTCCCCAAGTTGTACTAATCAGAGTGTACAGGAACTGGAGATTTTTTAAGCTCTTCTCATAGAGGCAACAAATACAAGTTCCTTTTGAATTGATAGTGCCTAGCTGTAATTTCCTTAATGGTCATATAAGAGTGTTATAGCTCGAACACAAACTTTAAGAAAGTACTGGAAGCCTCTGCCTTGGGTACTGAGTAAAGAGTACCAGGTTTTAAAGTTCATTCATTCAATACAATTTTATTGAGCCATTACTCTATACCAGGCAGTGTAGACAGTGAGGGAGAGAGAGCCTACATTCCTCATAAAGCCTACATTCTAGTTGTATGATAGATGAAAAATGAAACTAACAAGAGATAAAATTAGTATAGGGACCAAATAACATTTTTGCATGCTCAACTGCCTTAACTAAAAAAAGATGTTTTATCTCTAAAATTATCTGGATTAGGAAAGTGGAAAAAGGAACAAAATGCCATCATTAACCTTGTGGCAGAAATGTCAAAGGCCAAGCATTGAAGTAAATTTTGCTAGCCCTTTGAGATGGTGGTGTGGTCTGCAGTTTCTAGGCAAAAGCAAAAAAATCAACTCAGAGCTCTTGTGAAGTCTAACAGGCAGGGGTGGAGTCAGCTCGTGTAGAGAATAAATCATTTCCTTGATTTTTTTTTTTTTTTTTTTTTTTTTAGAGACCATGGGGAGAAAGGAAAGCTTGGGTAGTCACTAATGCAGTGGTATCTGTTCAGATTTCTTTTTTTTTCTTCCATCTTTGAGTCTTAGCCACCAGATTTCTGTTTGCAAAAAGGGCCTAATCCACTTTTTTTTTGTCTGTTCATTGATTTAATAGTATCAAACCCTGAGGTCCTCGTGGTCTGCACCTGGGTTGCTTTTTCCCCTAATGAAGTAAGAGAAGTGGTTTAAGCCCCCGCCGTGCTTCCTATCAAAGCTACACAATGATTAACTCAGGTCCCCTTATTAGAACCAGGCAGAAGAAAATCCCTTAGTCATCAGCATTGTGAAAATCCCAGAATGGTGAATGTTCAATGAAAAGATTACCTTGGGCACCTGAAAAATAATGGAAGAGCTCAATAGAGAAACCATTAAGCCTGTCTACACACGCTAAGTGAGGTGGAGGGTCGAGGTAATTAGCTGGGACATTCAGGCCAGAGAAACTGTTTTGGACCTTCTGCACTAACTCAAATGTATTCAAATCCCATATATATATATATATATATATATATATATATATATATATATATATTTTTTTTTTTTTAAGGTTATATCTACACATACACATTCACACACAAACAACTTAAATATGATTGGTCAATAAAAGTGATTTGATAGATTAAAAAAAAAAAACTATTAGGCAGCTTAGGCAATGGGGGTCCAAAGCTGTAACTTATTAGGTGTGTGTCTTCAAGCCAAGTTGTTTCATCTCTCTTAACCTCAGTTTCTTTATCAGTAAAATGGGAATATTGATAGGACCCTCCCCCTCCATCCCCAAAAGTTGTCATGAGGATTAAATGTAACAAATGCAATATTGCTAACTCATTGCCTGGCAAGTAGTAAGCACTCAAGATGTGTTACTTATTGTTATTAGTTGTTGGATGGACTTGACTTATTGAGTGTTTGGAGAGATCGTGCATTTAGGCATCATATAAGAAGCAGGGGCAGGAATCACAAAGCAAACGCCTTCATCCTACAGCCGCTAATGTGCCTCCTTGTATGTCATAAGTGTTCTTGGTTTGAAGCACATGAAAACATGAACAAGTTGCTCGCTGGCAGCTCATCCTCCTAACTTCATCCTTCACCTCCATCAGCCCCTCTGGATTTGTCTTCTTTTGTATCCTTTTCCAGAACTGGCTGTATCTGAGGGGCCAGGAGCAAGAGGGTTCATGAATATTGCTAGAGAAAGGATATTCTTTGTCCTACCAGAGGGGTGATCAGCTAGCAGGGTCCCAGGAAATGAAGTTCTGTTATTCCTAAAAGCTCTAAATGTCGACCTCCTATATGACCCCACAATCCCCCTACTGGGAATATACCCTGAAGAAGTCATGCTTCTTGCCTCTCCTTTGAGGACAGTTGAGTACCTGCTCAGAAGGGATGCTAGGCTGTGTGCCTAGGACAAGCCCCTCCCACTCCCCTTTGTTCCCTATGCCTTGGGGCACATGGCCATGGCTTGGTCCCAGAGGGTGGGAGATTGTGTCTCTGAATACGCCTGAGGGCACTGGCCTGGGGAGCTGCCCTCCCACTCATGTCTACACTCATCCATCCTAAGGTAAGAGAACAGGTCTTAGCCAGCCATGGTGGCTCACGTCTGTGATCTCAGCACTTTGGGAGGCTGAGGCTGGAGGATTGCTTGAGCCCAGGAGTTCAAGACCAGCCTAGGCGACATAGCAAGACCTCATCTCTGCAAAATAAAAAAATTAGCCAGGCATGGTAGTGTGGACCTGTAGCTCCAGCTACTCAGGCAGCTGAGGTGGAAGGATCCCCTGAGGCTAAAATGTTGAGGCTGTGGTGAGCTGTGATCATGCCACTGCACTCCAGCCGGGTGACAGAATGAGACCCCAACACACACATGCACAGAAAAGGTCTTTGCCATCAGTCTTGGTGTTTAGAGTGTGAGTTCTCCAGAGCATAGGGTGTGACAGAATTGGCAGAAAGCCTGCCAAGCTAAGAATCAGCTCAGATACCTTCTGGTAACCTGGGGAGATTCCAGCATTGTTTTTATAGCAAGAAATTGTCGGTGGGCCAAAGGTGAGGAGTGAAACTGCCTGTCACTGCCAGGATGAGGAGCATGTACTTTACACCAGTACGACAACATTCCCAGTAATCATGATAAGAATAACTACATTTAGTAGTATCCTTTCGAATAGCATTATTATTGTCCCGTTTTCAGAGGAGGCTCACAGATGTTAAGTAACTTGCTCAACGTCACCAAACTAGAAAATGGCAAAGCTAGGGTTCTAATCCTGAACCTCTTAGCCACTTCCCTAGAAGATTTATTTCAAAGTTAAAAAATAAAAGAAAATTACCTGCGCGCACACATACTTTTGACAACCATTGATGGAGAAAATACACAAAAACAAAGAACTACAAATAATATAGGAAGTGCTTTTTAAGAAATGTGTGTTTTAGTCATCAAAATGCTATCTACATATAATGGGAAATAGTTTTGTGAAGCTTGTGAGGACTGCTGTTTATTTGATCTAGACACAGAGCATGGTGTATGCTCGGATTTTCTGTCAGTAATTCCAAAGCTCCAGTGAGTTGGGAGGATCTGGTCATTTGAGTATAGTTGGCAAAACGACATATTACTGTGGGTGATTAAAGATACTTAAAGGGAGCGCTGCTGGCATTATGCAGGAAAGGGTTCTGATCCTGGTTCTGGTTCTGCCAGTTTTTTCACTCTGCCACATCCCAACCTGTCTACTGTATAAAAAGAGAGAGAGGAGAGAGAGAGAGAGAGAAAGATAGATCTGATGGCAATTCCTACCACTTAAGGAGACTGGACTCAGAGAACAGGAAGCAGCCTGGGAGGTAACTGCTCATGTAGGTGAAGAAATACATCCAGGGCATCCTACATAACCTGTGCTCAAGCTCCTCCAGTGAGAAGAAGGTCTCTGTTACCAGACATGGCCAGTTCCTGGCTGGCCTGTGGTAGCCGTGTAGACCTTCTTCTGGAGCCCTATCATTTTCCTTATTCCACCTGATTCTGTGCTCCGGAACCACCATGAACAAGTTCAGTCCTTCTACACCGAAGTGCCTTAATGAACTCCCTGAATATTATAACTTCATTGCAATATGGCTTCTCTCCTTATAGAATACACTTCCAGGGCAACCCCCTCAGGTTCCCTCCCACTCTGGGAGCTTTTCTGTACTCTCAATAAATCCTGCTTTCAAAAATAATAATAATAATAATAAACCTCCAGACTCCCTCTTACCCTCATCACCAACATCCTTCCTAAAGTTCAATGTCCAGAATCAAAAATAATATACCATATGTCTCTGAATAATAACAGAACCACAATTTACCCTGAGCTATTTTTCCTGTTATTATGGAATGAGAAGAAGATCAATAAGACTAAGTGCAAGCCAGCAGTTCTCCAATAAAAGAACAATCCTAACAAACTGAAGGCTGGTGCATGGAGGAGACTGGATGGTTTTCATTCATGACAGAGCTTTCCTCATCTTCCCAAATGGCCTGGACAGGAATAGAATTTGACTGGTGTCATTCTCCCGATTGGAACTGCATGTTAGTGGTAAATGGAGAGTAGGCGTGTTTAAAGGTTGATCATTTCAGCTGTAGCAAAACTCCTACCAACTGCCAAGCATCAACTTTACAGAGCAAAGGAGGCAATTTCTAACTGAGAAGAACGATTTTGCCAGCACTTGCTCTGACCACTGATGCTTGAATTCTTCATACTTTTTGCTACCAATGTTGAGGAGATCAGGAATTCCAAGGAAGAAATTTGGGCTCAGAAGACCATATGGAAGTCCTGCCTTCTCTGCCTTCTGGCTGAGATCATGAGCGAATAAATTCCTTAAATTCCATGGGTTTCAGTCTTCTCAACTATAAATTAATATGACTAATAGCCCCCATTTTGCAGGGTGGCTTAAAGAAGAAACTATTCATAAAAGTATTTTTGCAAAGTAAGAAACATCATATAAATGTTAGATATTATTGTACATGGGGAAGACTTGAAAAAAAGGCAATCCACCTTCTTGCCTAAACTAAATTCTAGAACAAGAATGGAGAATAAATATTTAAGGTTGAGAATCATTTAATAGAAATGGCAACTGTGGGCCGGGTGGGTGGCTCACGCCTGTAATCCCAGCACTTTGGGAGGCTGAGGCGGGAGGACTGCCTGAGTCCAGGGGTTTGAGATCAGCCTGGGCAACTTGACAAGACCTTGTCTCTACAATAAATCAAGAAAAATTAGCCGGGCATGGTGGAGCACACCTGTGGCTCCAGCTACTTGGAAGGCTGAGGGGGAAGGATCACCTGAGCCCTGCAGGTTGAGGCTACAGTGCCACTGCATTCCAGCCTGGGCCACAGAGGGAGACTCCAACTCAACAGCAACAACAAAAAACTAAATGGTAATTGCGTTGGGCATGGTGACTCACGTCTGTAATCCCAGCAATGTGGGAGGCCAAGGTGGAAGGATTGCTTGAGCCCAGGAGTTTGAGGCCAGCCTGGGCAACAAAGCAAGATTTTGTCTCTACAAAAAAATTGAAAAATTATCTGGGCATGGTAGTGCATGCCTATAGTTCCAGTAACTCAGGAGGATGAGGAAGGAGGATCACTTGAGCCCAGGCAGTCGAAGCTGCAGTGAACCAAGATCGTGCCACTGCATTCTAGTCTGGGCAACAGAGTGAAACCCTATCTTGGAAGGAAGGAAAGAAGGAAGAAGAGAAGGAAAGGAGGGAGGGAGAGAGAGAGGGAGGGAGGGAGATGGTACTTGTGCAAAACCTGAACAGCCTTCCTCAAATCACTTTAAGGGCTAAGAGTGGGTTCCCCCCACCCATCTCACACTTTGCAGTCAATCAGTGTTCTTTACAATTGTGATGGTTTTCAGGCTGACCAACGCAGTGGCTTCTTGATATGGTCTTTCCTCTGCTTATTTGTCAACCATCCTGAAGCCAGAACTAGTCACTAGCTTTCTCTCATTCCTTCCCTCTGCAGATTTTCCCTGAGTTCCTTTTCTAAGCCAGGTACCATGTGAGTCAATGAGGAGACAGCCATGAGCAAGACCAAGATAGCCTTTGCTCTTATGACATTCTGTGGGAAGTAGACATTACCCAGAAAGTTACCAAATTGCAATTGCAATCAGTGCTGCAAAGAACAAGGGTAGGGCTCTAAGAGAATCTATAGCAGGAGAATCCAGGAATCATCTTGGGTGCTGGCAATGATTCAAGAAGATAGAATGTGTCGCCCCCCTCAATATAACCAACCGATGTGTGTTCCCCACCTCAACATTTCCAAAACACTTTCTCATATGCTTTCTCACTTCATTAGGCTATTAACCCTGCAGTATTGTCACCCCTGTCTAGAAATCTGGAATCCAAGGCTAAGGACCTTGACATTATTTCCCCAGGGTCAACTAGTTCTGGAACTTACAGAACTTTTAACTCGAACTCCCTGCCTCTTTCGCTTTCACTGGTTTCTCTGGTATTTCATCCTGCTTTCATCCCACCCACCAACCCTCCTGTGTGCACACCTTGGGAGTAGAGCCATGAGCCTGAAATTTGCACAAGGGCCCCAGTATTTTTTTAAAAACAAATCAATTTTGAATTTGTTCATTTTGGGGTCGATTCTACAATTGTTTCAGGAAAACATTAAAAAACTGCTTATAATTAGTACAGTCCTCATTAATGAAGAGAACTCTCAAAGTTCACAGACAAAAATGATGCCACACTATTGGTTCATTGACTGTTCTCTCTTAGGAGTTGACATTTTGAAAAGTAGTAGCAAGAAAAGAGCAATAGAGGAAATCATTCCCCTTGGTACTTTTCTGGGAGACATCTGGGTGGAGCTGTGATTCCTAATATTGGTCACAGCCAAATTGCAGGAGGAAGCCTAGCAGAGATGTGAAAAGATACCCTAACTGATTCATGTGCATCAGCCTTTATAACTAAAACTGGAAACCCTCTCTGACACCAATTGTGGCCTAACCTGTGACTAGAGGAACATGTGAGACCTGAGTCCAAATGAAACACACAGAGTGTCAAACATATTCCCATAGGTTTTATTTCCCAAACTCAGTTGTTCATCGACTTCTCACAACACCCGAGCTCACCCACATTTGCTGATGAGTTGATTATTTCAGCTACCATTTATTCTGCGCTTACTATATCCCAGGACTTAGTGTGAATTCACGCCCATCAACCTGCTGAAATAGGCAGTATTAGTATCTCCATTTTGCAGATGAGGCAGCTGAGGCTCAGAAAGATGAAGTAACTTGCCCAAGGTCACACAGCTTGTAAGTGATAGAATCGGGATTCCAACTGAGGTCTGACTCCAAACTCCATGCTCTCAAACACTACACTCTCCCATACTCTCTCCCAAAAAAACTGAAAATAAATATCATGGCCACTTCCTGCAACTCCCATCAGAATGTTTTAGCACCAAAAACCAGAAGATAAAACAGCAGCCTTGGGACAGTTTTGAAAGGCTCCAGTACCCCCATCCACAGACACCCCTCTCCCTCTGGATTGAGGATGCCCACCCACCACATCGCCTTCCTCTTAAAGATCTGTGTTCATGGAAACTGACAACGAGAGGATTCCGTTAGGGTAAACTGCAGCCAACTTACACAAAGACCCAAGGTACAAGAAGTGGTAGCAGTCTTAGGGGCTTTTCTGAACCAGTGAGCCCTCCACTAATCAGTTTGGGTTTAGCTAAAGCCACTTTTCTCCTTTTTCAAGTGAGGGAGGAACATGCAAATCTCCCACTCCAGCACCAGAATATGAATCAGTAAAATTGCACATGCTCTCTCTTTCTTTCTCTCTCTCTCTCTCTCTCTCTCTCTCTCTCTCTCTCTCTCTTTCTCTCTCTCTCTCTGAAAAGCAGTGTCTATGGCTTGAAAAAAAAAAATAGCAAACAGATTTTATTTTTTAGTACCTTTTTGTTTTTCCTGGTCAGCTCCGTGTGCCAGCATATTGTTTTGACTCTGTTAGGGATATAACATTGAGCAGTGAACAATTCAACATAAACACCAGCCTTACTTCCATCCTCTTCTTTCCTCCTTAGGTGAAGGCAGCTTCCAAATATGTGGATGTCCCTGTGAGTATTTGAACATTGTTTTTTGTGAGTTTGGTTTTTGTTTATTTGTTTGTTTTTATAATAATTTTGATGGTGCTACTTTTATTAATTGCGCTACACTTCGTATTCCTGACTTGGATCATCAAAAAGAGAGAAGCCAAGAGTAGTTTGTAGTAGAATTTTTTTTCAAAGAAGAGGGTATGGTTTCTTTCATCAGGAAGAAAGATCCTGTTTGAGGGTAAACCCAGCTCACTTTCACTTTCGCTTTCACTGGTTTCTCTGGTATTTCATTCTGCTTTCATCCCACCCACCAACCCTCCTGTGTGCACACCTTGGGAGTAGAGCCATGAGCCTGAAATTTGCACAAGGGTGCCAGTATTTTTTTAAAAAACAAATAAATTCTGAATTTGTTCATTTTGGGGTCAATTCTGCAATTGTTTTAGGAAAACATTAAAAAACTGCTTATAATTAGTACAGTCCTCATTAATGAAGAGAGCTCTCAAAGTTCACAGATAAAGCACTCAAAGTTGCCCAAAATTTACATTTAAATTGAGGTTAAGTACGACACATGAATGCTAAAGTGTGGGATTACCTGTGATAAATCAGGATACATTGATAGACAGACTCTGCCCTGACTATTAGCAAAATAAAATTGGAGACATTTAAATATATTCCAATAAAACGAAAAAGAAAATGATTCTGTTTCTCCATTTCCAACAAAAGAGGTATGAGTCTATTATAAAATATTAAATTTAGTGAGCTTATCTCAACAGTCACCAAGGGTCTTGTACTGAACGTTTCTCATTCTGAACGTGGTTAAGTACCCTCCTTGTTCAAATACTTATTTGTTAAAATTTGTTTTTTTCTAAAAGGATTTATATTAACATTTAAATTCATTTCCCCAGGAAGCTAAGTGTGTAATGGTTTATTGGCTTATTTCTCAAAGGAAGACAAAATAGAAAATTGGAGTGAATTTGGTATTAGCATATATTTTGTTTGTTTAATGAAAGAATGTACAATCAATAATTGTGCTTTGAATTTATATAATACTTCTCATCAAGGAACCTCAGACTCTTTCATGCAGACAATTCTTATCATGGAGAATGAAAAAGATCCCCTAACTGCAGCAAGGAGAGAAGTTAAGTAATTTACTTTCTCAAGCCCCAAAGTATAAACTTTCTTTCCCAGGGAGCTAACTACTCAGATTCTCTGGCCCTGTTTCTCCATCTTTAAAATGGAGGTAATAATACCTAACACGTGGGTTGCTGTGCAAAGTAAATGAGGTTTTCTGTAGACCTGAAAGCAGAGGGGAGATTTCAATAGCCAGATTTGAACAGGTGACCCGTAGACAAGGCCCAAATAACTGGAGAAATGTGATCCAGCTATTGGTACTAACATCAGGTTATGTTAGATTGAACCACATGAGATTAGCATTTTTGAGAGGTCAAAAAAGCCAAATATCAGCAGTTTCACATGGTTCATTCTAACAATTCCTGCAAGCCAAGTTCAGATTTATATAAAGATGGGGGACAATGAACTCTATGTCAATATGAACAGTGTCCTGAGTCATTCAATGTATATGGATTAATTATGCTGTATTAGAAGCCTTGTTAGGCCACGAGGGAACAAAATGAATTACCAGAGTTTCCACTCCTTAGGGAGGCAGGAAAAATTGATGCAGCATATCCCAAAATGCAATACGTTTATCGCTGATGATATACACTATAAAAACAAAAGCTACTCTACTGCAGTTAGCCCTTATAAAGCACTCACTGTGTGCCAGGCATTGTTCTAAACACTTTACATTTAATCTTTACAATAAGCCTACCTTAAAGATGAGGAAACTGAGGCACAGAGAAGTTAGCTTGCTCAGGGTCTCACATCTGGCAAGTGGCAGAACTGAGATTTAAACCAATGCTCTTAAACACTCTACCAAACTGCATGATGATTTTAGTTAGTGCATAGATAAACATCTTCATTTGGATAGTTGAGTAATTATTTTAGTGAATATTAGAGAAGATATGATTAGCACATCAAGTACATGTTTTCACTAATTATTAAGGGCTTAGGGCAAATCTAATGTTAAGTTGATTAATATACGCTTTTATCACTAATAAAAATAAATGTTTTTGTTAATAAATAACAATTTTCTAGAAAATAATAGTACCTGATATACCTATGTACTACATAAACGTTGTTCACATATAGTAGGCATTAGTAGTCATTTACTGCTGAAATCAACTCTAAGAGAGGGTTAATATTAGCATTCTGTCTTATAGCCCGGGAAACTAAGGCACAAGAGGTTAAGTAGCCTGCCCAAGGTCACCTGGTGAGTAAGTAGAGTATGAAGATTCAGGTACTCTCAGTTTGACTATAGGACCTGCAAATACTGGCTCCCAAGACTCGATGGTATATCTCTCTCTCAAACTCTGCCATTAGTGAGGGCACACAGGTAGCTCAAAATCAGCCTTGATGTGAGTATTTACACCATAGAAATTGGCAACCACTACAAAGTCGGGGTTTGTTTTGTTTTGTTTTGTGGTTTGTTTTGAAAAGCCAGTTTACCAACATACCACTGACAATTACCTATTAAGTCAATTGTCTCCAAACCAGAATGTGTAGCAGTAATATTTGGCAAGGTTTGGGGTTTGGTTTTGTTTTTCATTAATTACTTTATTTAGCTTTTATTATTACTTTTAATTGACACATAAAAGTTTTTGTTTTATTAATAGAGATTCTCAGTCCCTTACCTCCAGAGACTCTGATTCAGTTGTTAGGGGGTGGAACCTGGAAATCTCTTAAGAAGTTCTTCACATGATTCTGATAAATAGTGCAAGTATGGAAACCAATGGACTAAATCTGTGATTCTTCACCTTGGCTACATATTGGAAACACCTGTAGAGCTCTTACAAGCATTAGTGCCCCGGTTGCTTGACAAACAAATTAAAACAGCAGCTCTGGGGTGCAGGGCTCAGCATTTTTAAAGATCTCCAGGTCCTTCTAATTTGTAGCCAGGCTTAAGAACTATTGGATAAAACAATTTCTCAAGTCATTTCTAGCTCTGAAGACTCTGAGTTCATCTTGTTGCCCTGTGAGGTTTTTGGCACACAGTTTATTGCTTTAGTTCCATGTGAAGACTAGTGTTAGTTAGTTACCTTTGAAATTTGTCTCTAAATTATCCACACTAATGGAGAGTGGCACTGGTACCAGTCATTCAAAACATCGCATACTCCCCAAAGCATATCTCTTTGTTTTAGATGTAGTTTTTGACCCTTTGGTATATGTAGCAGATTGCATTCATAATTAGGGCTTGCTTAGGATGCTGAAAATTGGAGCTTGTCTTCCTCAAGCTCAGAAGTATACTAGAAGGGACAAGCTAAGATTAAAATGTCCTATTTTTCCTGAGCCAAAGAGTGGCTTATTCACAAAGAATGTCTCCCACATGTGGGTACAGTTAACAATACAGACTAAACATTTGTTTAAATGTTTTCTAAAATCTATGTCATATTCTATCAGTCTGTCCAACCCATGTTTAAAATAAACAATGACATTGTGATATATTAAAAATCATCACCTAAAAATTTATTCCACTGTGTGTGGGTAGTAATGTGGTATAACGCTTAATTGATCCAATAGTATCAGTTGTTTAGTCAAGTATATTTTTCAGCTGTAACTACAGGCTAGCTTATTTGTCTGTCAACAATTTTTATTCTGTTCTGATCAGAAATCTTCTTAAAATGCATTACACATTCTTCCTGCCTTTTTTCCCCCTGCCTTTTTAAACGGGGTACTGATTGTAATTTAATCTTTTCTCGATGACCTGGGATCACCATGGTGCCTGTCTTTCCCCAGTAGCTGCATAGTGACCTGCTCTCCACAGGACCTCCCCAAGGATAGGGGTTGCTTGCCCTTGCCCTTGACAGCCCCAAACCCCAGCAATTGATGAGTCTGTGTGTCTCGTGTTGCCATTGGGCAGCCTTCTCCGCATGGTCAGGGCATCAGGAAAGCGATAGCTCTCTCTTGTCAGCACCCTTGTGTCAAACAGTTCTGCTCTTTCCTCTTCCTGATCCATTAAGGGATGAAAACCAAACTTGTTAGAACTGGATGGGAAGCTACTTTCAAAGGAAGATGGTTGGGAGTGATGGCCTAAGGACTCTATTGTGAGAAAATGACACATTTTTGTGCAGAGACTTTATCATTTTTATTTTTATATTGGCTCCTCCAAGGTCCCTTTTTTCTTCTTGGTTCTAAAATAGATTCTAAAGGTAGGTAAGGTTATGACATGATATGATATTGTCGGGGAGAGACTCACAATCATTCATGTTGTATGGTATTTTATGACTTTCAAAACATATTCCCATGCATTATTTTAGCTGGTGATCATAATTATTCTTGAAGGTAAGTAGGAAAGCTGTTATTGATTCCATTTTACAGATGGCATAACTAAGATCCAGAATGATTTGACAGGTTCTGATATGTGGGGGATCCAGTAAAAAATCCATGTAGTATAACTGAAGAGCTTAAAAATGGGAGGTAGAGAAGGGATTTGCTCATTTATTCAAGAATTTGTTCATTCAGCAAGTATTTACTGGACACCTACTATATGCCAGGCACCATTCTGTGTGCTGGGGACACAACAGAAAATAAGTCAAACAAAGTTCCTGTGTTCATAAAATGTATGTTCTAGTGGGAGAAGACAGACAAAAACCAAACAAATAAATATATAATATAATGTCAGCTATTGATAAATGCTATTAAAATAAA
The DNA here is from genome assembly GCA_963574415.1 of Tarsius wallacei. Taxonomy (NCBI): domain Eukaryota; kingdom Metazoa; phylum Chordata; class Mammalia; order Primates; family Tarsiidae; genus Tarsius; species Tarsius wallacei. Next base: position 61,925 of record CAUYQG010118608.1, on the reverse strand, counting down.
TAAGACAGTCAAAAGAGAGAGAATGGTAAAGTTTCTTAACTACTTGAGTAAGATAAGCCACACTGATTTTTTTTAATGTGAAAGTCCTAAAAACTTAAATGAAATGCCTCTTTAAGGACAGTAAAACATAGTGAAAAGAGAAGGAACGGTGAAAATAACCATCATTGTAGATGATTGTTTCTAACATTGTGGGTTACTAATAGGTCTGCTGAATTTGGCTTTGCATCTTAGCTCTAAGATGGCTGCATATGTCCAGGAATAGTCCATGCCTGCCACAAGCATCCCCAGGGAAGAAATGGAAACAATAATAAGTTTCTGAAGTCCCCCAGGTAGCGGTTCCCATCCCTACTGAGAATGCTCTTTGATGTGCAGTTGCCAAAGGGAGAGAAGGAGAGAGGTGCCAGTTTAGAACTGATAGCTATCACTTACATCTCATTGGAGAGAACCTCTGTTGCTTTGTATCATAAAACTGCAACAATTATATAGGACCATCCTGGAACCTGCTCAATCCATTCACTGAAAATTGCTTGAAAGTGTAACACTTGACTACTGTGGCTTTGGGTTGTCCTCATTGTTTTTCAAATTAATACCTTGTCATTGTTTCAGCAGGTGTTAAGAAATGTTACTAGCATCCCAGGGGCCAAGAATTGGCCCTTTGCTTGATAATTGTTTGCTTTGTATCAGGAAAAAAAAAAAATACAGTCCTACTGTTTCTAAACCTTCCTCATTTTCACCCTGGAAATTACACAGAAGTGTTAACTAACTTCAATTTACAGTGCCTGACAGTCACATCTTGTAGAGAAATGATACTTTGTGATCTAAGGTAAATCACAGTAATGAAAACTAATCTTTTTTAGTTATTAGCAAACTACATATCTACTGTGGAAATTTGAGGGGTTTGTGGCCACTCTCCTAATGACCCATGTTACAGCACTTTAATAGGCTTCTTTGGATATATAACTTTGATTTCGACATCTCATTGTGCATTCTGAGTTTCTTTCTTTTTTTTTTTTTTAACTTCCTTACAATAAATCATTTCCCAACTGCTGGATGAACCACCTGCTTACCTTCCCAGAAAATCTAATTTATTTAAAAATAAAATCCTCCCCTCCTCCCCTCCCCTTCTTCTTCTTTTTTTTTTTTTTTTTTTTTTTAATCTTTAGACTCTACGGCTGCTCTGAAAGCAAAGACAAATAGTTGAATGTAAATTGAAAATAATAATAATAATAGTAATAATGCTTTTGTTATTCTCCTGGAGAGAAAAAAATAGCTGAATGTCTCCTCTGAGTAAACTAATTAGCAAATACTATATACATGCAAGTTAAACTACCTCCCAAAATGAGACGTGGGTAGATTGAAATGTGATTTTTTAACTCAGCACTTTCTCATTTCTTTTAAAGAAGAAAAGGGAATCAAGAAGGCTGTCACCTATCTAATGATATATTAAGGACAGATAGTTGAAGACAGGATTTGGGGGTATTCTTTAATGGGGACTTCAATGCAAAGCAAAGGCAAAGAATGACTCTGGGTTATTCAGGGAAGATTTATCTATTAGATAAATTTTCCAGGAAAAAAAACAGGAGAAAGAAAGCAATAAAATCCTACAGTCTCAACTCCCTTATTAGCCAGGCTTGATTTCTGGAAAAAGCAGGTAATTCTGATATTAGTTCCTACCAGTCCAGGCTGTGGATGGCTATCCTGTAGCTACAGAGGTAGCTGGACAAAAGCAGTGCAGGGTGTGTGGAGGCAGGTGGAGGATAAGAATGAATGGGTAATTAGGAAGAGTGGCTGTGTGAAAATTCCATTTTCATGTTTTCCTATTTCTTTGCAGAAACCCGGGATGGACGTGGCCGATGCCTACGTGACTTTCGTCCGTCATTCTCAGGATGTCCTGCGTGATAAGGTCAATGAGGAGATGTATATAGAAAGGTTATTTGATGTAAGTAAATGCCTTCTCCTCCTTGAATACCAAGGAGGAGACCCTCCAAAATGTGACAAAATAAGAGACAGGAGGATAAGTCACATTTTGAGAAAATGGATTGGTCCTTACTCAAACAAAATCTTTTCCTCTCCCTCTGCCTTAGGCTCTTATCTGTCGTGTGTCTGTTCTGAACCCACTCTGGTGTGGCAGTGTCTCAGTCCCAATCTGTGTGATACGTAGGACGGCGCACAGCCTCTCAGCAAGCAGGCTCGTTCCTGCATGAAGCTTGTGAGGCAGCTTTCTCTAACTGGCAAACGACCTTTCTTGGTCATGGTTTTCCTCCTTGCAATCTGGCCTCGCTTTAGGGAGATGTTCTCGTTGGAGAGGCTGAGGCCAACTCTCTCTCCTGGGGGTGGTCCCTCCCCAACACCAGCTGTGGCATGCAGATGTGCAGTAAATGTCACATCGTTATCATTTCAAAGATGATTTCATTCCTGAAGACTAGAAATCCTTAGCCCTGGGTTTCAGCAAACACTTATGTTAGAGTTGCTCAGTCAGTTGCAGTTTTAAACTGGGTTGCCCCCTGCCTACCCGCCCACCTCAAATTTTATGAGAAGCAGGTGTACAAAGAATGAGTACACTGGGAGGCAGACCCAGATCAAACTTCAGAAAATGCAGATTCCCAAGGGTTAATCGTTTTGGAGCAATCTTATCTTCACTGTGACTACATCTGTACTGCAAAGCAGGCCACTGAGGCAAAAAGAAAAAAAAAAGGAATCTGCTTCGGTCTCAAATTGCCTGCCTCTTTCAGGCCAAAGCAGATGGGGTTACCTAATTTAGCCAGATATTTTGCCACCAAATTTGCCAGTGTAGACTCGGCCAGAGTGCATGGAAGCTGACATACATGTCTCCATGTGGCTCTAACTGTGCAGCCTACTTCTGTCTCGTGAAACGTGAGCTCCTCCTGTCCAGGTTTCTGTATTTCTAGTGCCAGCCTGAACATTAATGTTTTGATCTACTATGGAATACGTGTTTCTATATTTTTTCTGTGATTGTGTTTAGCAATTTACATTGAGTTTTGTGTGTACGTGTGTGTGCGTGTGTGTTTTTGTTCCACAGCTAAGTGAGCTCATTGTTGGCACCGCTTTCAGATTCTGCGGCTTCTGACTTTTACATGCTTTGTCTTCCAGCTCATTTGCTTTCCTCGTGTGTTGAAAGGCTCCTTTTTTTTTTCTTTTCCAATCATTCCCTTTCTGTGCTCAATACCCCCTCTCCTCTGCATCACCTTTCTTCAACAAAACCCTTCTTACTTTTTAATTCCCACCCGTCTTCTCTCAGATTAAAATGGAACTTATCTCTCATGTCAAATGTTTTATCACATTGTATCAAGTGGCATGAATTAGAATCAAATAATCTTCCTGTGTACATCTTCTAGCATGACCCACATCCACTGAGAATGCCTCATACATGCATACAGCTCACCAGCGGGTCCTCCCCTTCTCTGCATGCGTGCCTTATGAAAGTACTGAGCCTAGAATGTCCGGGGCACAATCACCATCCAATAGGCATTGAAAACAGAGACAGGCAGTACCCTCAGGTCTGTAGTTACGAGTGTGGACACTCTGCCCATCTCCACCGAATTAAATTCCAAACCACAAATTTTCAAGAAGCCTGTGGATTGTTCTTTTCAATGCCTAGGTTGCCTTTTTTTTTTCCTTTGATCAGTATCTTCTGATTCTCAGTTCTATGTGGCCTGTGTGTGAGTGTGTGTTCCTGCGTGAGCGTGTATGAATAACCAATAACCTCATGTGCTCTAAAATTTAAGAACATCTCGTAGTGAATTTGATGTTTAATATGCAGTTTAGTCTGTCACTTCATCAACAAATAATCCACCCTTCCCTCTCTTTCTCTTTTTTTTTTTTAAATTAGACGTACAAGCCAGGTAGCCTTGTTGAAGGCAGCAAGGCACATTATCTCGTCTTAAAGGAAAATATAACCAAATTTTCATTTAAAAAGTAAGAGTACAGCCTTGGTTAGCACAGATGGTAAAACTGGACTTGCCTGGCTGTTGAAGAACACTGGCAAATTCAAGCCTTCCAGTCTTTGATGTGAATTAATAGTGAAGAGAAATATTACAAAGAATATATGCTTTTCAGAAAGCTAGTTATGGTTAGGGCCATGTAGAAATTCATAAATATCTCCAGTCCCTTGTTGGATCCACTGACCAGACGAAAATGGCATTGGTAACATTGTGGGAACCCCCACAATTTAGTTTCATGTTGTCCCAGTTTTGTTTTCCCAACAAAATCTTACTTATACCCTTCAGAGTATCTGATTTTAAAGGCTTAACCATTACTGCCATTCACTGCACATCACTCCCAACCCCCGGGGGAAAAAAAAATTCAGGCGCTTATTTAGACATGACAAGTTTCTTTGCCATTTACTTTCTTACTTTCCAAATAACCTGATCTCCTAATTTACAGAATATTGGTGCTAGGCAACCTAACTGATGTAGTGCAAAAAAAGTTATTGAATCTGTCATGGATTTAAAACATTTGTCATTTAAAAAACCCAGAGCTTCTCAAAAAGCTTCATTACCATGCAGCCTCAGTAATTTAATTCAGTACTTACTGTTTTTCTATAATCTAGCAGCAAAACATCAGATTACCAACATGTTTGATTATTTTCGGCTTCTGTTTCCTCAAGCATGGTGTTTATTTCTTTGCATATATACTCTGCAAGACTCTCGTGTCCACCAAACTAAACAAGGAAACAGGAATATCAAGGCAGAAGGGTCCGTGAAAGCACCATCCTACATTTCTTGCTGCAATGAACTTATTTTCGAAACTCCATTTCTTAATGGTAGTGGTCCTAGGGCAAGCTTCTAAACAATTGGCAGAAATCTATTGAGAAAGACTTGTTGATCTGGGAGATTTTTCTTCCAAATTGTTGCATTTTGATAAATGGCAAAAATGAATAATAGCAAATTAACATTTTGAATGAAGAAAAAAATATATATCTCCGAGATTGTTTGCTGTTTGGGGGTTGTTGATTCTGACTGTTGTGTCATTCTCTGGTTTTTAGTTCCTGCTGGCATCTGTCATTCAGAGGCATGTTCTAAGAGTTCCTGTCACATTTTTAACTGTGTTTTAAGTCTCAGTTGTATTTACCTGATAAGTCCTTTAAGTTCTTACTATTTGGTATTGTTCCTTTCTTTGCCCTTTTTAAGTGTGTCTTTGTAGAAAAGGCTGGATGGTTCTAGTGTGTGTTTGTATCTGAGAATATTTGGGTTAATAGCTGGTCATTTAATGGTGCATTTTCCGCTTTAACTAAGTCCCCTATCCAGTGCTCTCTGAGCTGGTTTCTCTCTGCCACGTCATTGTACTTTTGGCTGGAAGTGGGTGCTTGTGGGAGACTATCGGCATAGCATTTGGGGCTCTATATTTGATGTTCTGCATTTTTATCTATCTTATTATGTAACTTAAGAACAGGCTTTCCAAATTCATCTTCACCAATTTTTTTTTAACGAAGCATTCTCTAGGTTTATTGGAGAAATACAAGTGGACATAATGTTGCCTAACCAGGTCATTTTTTGCAGTTAAGTTTCTCTGTTTATTAATATATTTGGTTTACATAGTCTTTACATTAATATATTTGGTTTACATTACCAAAAGTACCTTTTTTGATAATGCACCTAAGAAAAAACTAACCAGTTTGAAATAAAGTGCTGATTGGAAAAGAATCTTCAAATTGTTTCTCATAGTTCAGATATGCAACTGTACCTTCTTATCTGCATTTTTGTAATTTTTTTCTAACAAATGAAGTACAACTGTATATTGTTTTCAGTTGCTACAAAGTAACAGTTTATAATATCTTAACACAAAATATTCAGAGATTTAAAGCAAGAGAATATTCCAGTGTGTAGAATAACAATAAATTTAAATATATCAAAGATCCTGAATTTTTAAAAGATAATCAGATTGCTGTAAGACTCAAGTGGAAGCTCATCCTCCTTGAAAATTATTGCTGACTTTTAAAGAAAATATAATTTATGGATATGAAATAATCTCCATATTCCTAAAGCAGCAGCTAAGGAGGAAAGCACAGCTCAAGAAATAACTTGAAGACAGTGATTTAAAGTTGGAGTGTCCATAAATCATGCAGATGGCTTTTTTCCCCTTCTCTGGTGATTAATTCAACATCTTCCCCAAAACAAAAACATGCTTTTTGAAATTAGAGATCAGAATCATCAAGAGGAGCACCTAAGATTTCAAGGTCTAAACAAAAATTAATTTTCTTTCCTCCTTGTACTTCTTGAAGACACAGACTGAGAAGAAAATCAGGATTAAAAGAGATGTGCTTAGGGTGAATTCATCTGCTTAAACCTCACAGGCTCGGAGATGAGTGATTAAAAAGCCATCTCGAACTTGGATGGAATCCACATTGGTGGTAATGCCGCATCCGCGCTGGCTTTCTTCAGGCCCCCGTGTCATTGTGAACCAGGCCCAGAGAACATTTGACTGGAGATGATACATGGATTATATAGGTCAATTATACACTTAATCTGCCTTCTGGAGGATTAAGTATTTGCAGATTGACTCTGCATTTGGCTTCTCCGTGGCAGTTATCAGATCAGGGAAGGGCCTCTTACCAAACTGCCTCGTAAGAACTTAATCAGGCAGCATGGTCAGATGCGAATGGGACTGCTGCTCAGTATTCTTTGCCTTGCACAGATTTTAATTTACTCTTCCGTTATCAAATCGTGTATTTGTCCACATTATGTGGCAGAACAATAATTGAGCATGACTATTTCCCTTGAAAGGGGTAATTTGAAAAATGAAACCTCTGCCTATTAAAATGTATTGGCTGTATTTATCCATCTACAGATAACCTTGTTATAATAACCTTATTAAATTACTCAAGCACCATACATGTGTACAGATATTCGTCAAAGTAGGAGTCATCCTGCTGAAGGAAGTAAGCACCAAAGAATAGGCTATCTGTAATATCTGAAAGGTATACCACCAACTGTCCAAGTGAGGGAAACTAATTCCAAAAATACAAAGTGGAAAGAGGTGCATAGGATTCGCCAATACAGTAGGTTACAATCTTAAGGGGCTGATTAAAGAAAATCTAGGCATGCGGCATTCTGGACACTGGGTTAGTGAGTTATCTCCTCTATAAGCAATAAGCAGACTTGAGTGTCCTGAACGTGAGCTATTGTGTAGCGATCCTGGACCTTAACTCTGAAGCCTTCTGACCTGATCCTCTCTAACTGGGTGACCTTGGACAAGGCATTTAATCTCTCAGAGCCTCGGCTGATTCATCTACATAGCAGGCATGATAATTGTGGAGTTATCATGAGGGTGAAATACCATATGCATCTGCAGCATAGGGCTCTGAGGAAGCATTTGGTAAGTGTTAGCCATCACCACCATCATCATCATCACCATCATCATCATCTTCATTGAAATGGAAATGCTTTTCCCAGCCTTCTTTTTTTTTTCTCGTTAAACAAAATGTTTTATATATTCGTTTTAAGGTGCTGTAAGTCACCCTATCACTTTAAGACATTAACCCCAAGCTTGCTTAGAATTGCTTGATGTACAGCAGCCTGGTACCTTTTTCCTTTTGGTAAAACATATTTCTGAAACTGGTAGAACTATGATGGTCAGGAGTGTGGCATTGAAGTAAGACAGACAGAAATGAAACCTGATTTTGCCAATTCCAGGCTATCTAATCTTGGGTGAATTATTTAGCTTCTCTGAGCCTAATTTCCCCCTCCATAAGGAAATTGACTTCTTTCAGTTTTTATAAAGACTAACATAATGAACATAGACTGAATAGTTAAAAATTCAACAAGTCTTTTATCATCATTATCATCGTTTCGTAGAACTACTTGTTCCTTCAAGTGATTTTGAAATAACGTAGCTCTACTCCCTCAACAAAACCACAGTGCATTGGCAAATAAATCAGAATTGCCTTCGGAACCACAGGGGTTTTTTTGGGGGGGAAGGGTGGGGGAAACAGGGCAGAAGGAGGGAGTGGTTAAAACCTTTTACTATTAATATGTGGTATGTGTATATTGCAGACATTTAAAATTTACAGCTAAGCAAAAATAAGGGAATTAAAACATGTATTCCCAGCACCCAGAGATTATTACCTGAGTGATTTATTCTTTGGGATCTTTTTCTATGTGCTTATAGACTTTTTTCTCAAAACAAGTAAGCAAAAAAATTGCTTTTTAAATTAATGATCACTATTTCCTATGCCAGTAAATGTTCTTCCAATACACCGACCGTATTCAAAATTCTCTACTTGTCCCCAAAATATTCTTTACAGCTGGTTTGTGCAAACCAGTATCTGATATAGGGCCACACGTGCAGGACAGGGTTGTGATGCCCCTTAAATTTTCTCCCAACCAGCACTGGCCCTTTTTTCATGATCCTGACTTGTTAAAGGGACCATCGTGCCAATTGTTCTGCAGACTGGAGGAGTTTATTACTATCTAAACATAGAACTGATTTGCTGAGAAAAAAAAAATCAAGCTGAATTCAACCAAGTAGTTCTTTTAAACATAATTAGTAACTTAGCAGAATTCAACCAGGGTTTTTTTTAAGCTGTTCCCTGTAAGTAAGGAGAATTTCTGAAGATAGTTTTTTTAAAAAATGCAAAACTGCAAGAAATCCACAGAGGCCAAGGTACAAGACGGCCATGTGGAGAGGTACAAGGATTTTATTTCATGGAAGAAGGCACAGCTATGGAGATGGGTGGCTACACTTGAGGGTCATGGTCCAATATTTCTTGTGTCACTGCAACTGCTTTGCTGAAGTCTCAGACTGGTGACTTTGACACACACATAACCATACTATTAGGAAAGGTTCCTTTGTTAATTCTACTAGGATTTTCCCTGAGGTTCTCAATCTGAAATTAAGCCCTCCAAATCAATCCGAAGCTGAGCTTTTCCATACTCTTTAGATCAAATTTTAATTGAATGGTGACCTCATCTCTATCATCCTCAATTACGAGGCTGAAGAGCATGTCTGCTGGCTACTAGAACATCCTTTAGATTCTGTGCAATTATATATATAGAAACTGGACAGCTAATCCAAATGTACCAGAAAAGGCAGTTAGGGAAGGAGAGATAGTAGATTATTTCACCTAATTTTGAGTAAAATCTGGTAGTTAAATCATGTTCCAGGCCATGCATTTCAGCTGTAGAAGAGTATCATTTCCCAAAAAGAATACGGAAACTGGACACAAGTCAGGAAGAAATGAGAAACCCATTCCTCTGTCACCTTGATTGTTAACATCACCTGTGATATACTTATATAACAGGTGTGTGTGTGTATATATATCATATATATTTTTATGAGATATATATAATATGTATTTTAAAACAGGATATATATATATATATATATATCTTATCAGGGAATATAGCTAAATTTCCTTGGCTGAGGAAAATGATATATCCGGCCCCATTCTAAGTACTGTTTGGATTCTTAGAAGTGAACCTCAAGATCTTTCCAAGCTGAAATTATAAAACAATCCAAATTCATCTTCATGACTTGTACCCTCCCGTACCATTCAAATTCCCAAACTCCCAATGTCTTAATGCTTTCTCTACCTCCTACCATCCAAATCTGCTTTTAACAGGTTTGATCATTTCTCTTCTATTTAGAAGACTGCTAAAAAAAAAAAAAAAAAAGTGCTGCCCTTTTGGGAGTGGTTGCAATTTCAACAAAATATTTATCCAAAGGAATAAAGCTCTAATAGCAGAAGTTTTGTCTCTTTGGGACATTAGAAGCAAGCTCTGTTAGGATGGCGGACATGAAAAAAGTGCTTTGCGGCCTCTGATGCCCTATTGCAATGAATCTCTTATTCAGATGTGAATCCTCTCTTACCCCATTGCCTTCACAATAACAAGTAAATGATAATTAATTTCCTTTGCTTTTGGAGTCTTAGGTATAGCAAAACTTTTCCATTCCACGTAGACTTGGGAATGTGTCTCTCCATGCCTGGGTGGTTGGAGGTTTCCGCAATGCCACATACAGAAAAGATAAGGGGGCATTAAGAGACATGGATTAATCATGTAAAATGGCTCATTACTATTCAAAATAAATTGAGTATATATTTTGTTGGTATCATCCTCACAGGCTTACATTTCAGTAGCATATCTCCAAATAGTTTTCTAATCTAGCTATTTCCTTCCAAAGCCATTCATAGAAATAGATCTCTTACTTTCAGGCAAATCTTACATAAAGCCAGTCTTGATTTTTCTCTGGAGCTTGTATGCAATGAAGACTCTTGCTAAGTGTCTTTATCAGAACAGCTTTCTGTGTTTCAGGAGACATTTGGTGAAGACAGTTAATTTGTTTTTCTTTTCCAGAGGAGAATGTTCCATTAATCACTCTAAGAAGTCAGGCTGAATGCTCTGTTACATTAAGGTCACAGCATTCTTGTTAACATGACCCACACAATACTTTTGTGCTTAGAAAAGGCTTTTTTTTTTTTTCTTATGGCAGACTTATGGCATGGAAGCAGTAAGTGACAGATTCTGAAACTTACTACACATGCGTGATTATGCACGTGCACACACACGCACATACACACTCACACAAACATACAGAGTAGCCAAGGCACATTTTGTGGAACAAATATTATCACATTGCATTGCAGGAGATGAGATGTACTTAATACTCAAATACTTCCGGTTAATTAACCAAGTAACTATTTCTCTCCCTGCTGGGCTCCAGATAGGTTACTGTCAAAAGATTTCACTATCAATACCTACAGTAATATTCATTGTTCTAATTTTTTAATGAATGAATATATAGTATCACTTATAGGTTCTTGTTATTCAAAGTGTGATCCAAGGACCCACAGCATCAGCATTACCTAGAGTTTGCGAGAGGAGTATCAATTCAGCCCTAACCCCACCCAGCCCAAATGAATCAGTTTGAGAAGTACTGGACAAGATCAGTGACTTAAATTTATCTGCTCCAACTCACAGTGAGAGACAAATTTTACATTGCAACCTGGTGTGTACCTATACACACACATGAAACAAAGATTTATGAAATAATATTTACCCCTTACTACATGTGATGCAACATAATATTTTCTATTCCATATTTCAGAAACATCAGTGGTAAAACCTGAAATGATTTCACTACACACAAATAGATTACAACCCTCAGTTTTTAAAACACATCTAATGCAAAGTATCCTTGCCACCATTGACGTTTTGAGCCAGATACTTCGTTGGAAGATGCTAGTCTGTATACTAAAGAATGCAGAGCAACATCCTGGCTTCTACTCTAGATGTCAGCAGCAACCACCACCCCTTTCAGTTGTGACAACAAAAAAAGAGTCTCCAGATACGGCCACATTTCCCCCTAGGGAGAAAAATCACCCCATTTGAGAACCACAGATCTGGAAAAACTGGAAAAAAGATGATTGCTAAATGTGTACAGATAACCCTTCCTCTCTGAATGTAACACAGGCCTCTGCCCCCCATCATCACACACAAACATGATGAGTATGATGTAGCAACAACAACAAAGTTGAGTTTAGGGATTGTTAAAAGGATTACTAAAGAAATCCATGTGTCAACCCAGGAGTTAACTTGGGAGCCTGTGCCAGTCTCTTAAGTATATACGTTTGGGGGTCTTCGTGCAATGATAGGGAAAAGTTCTAAGACATCCAAGACCCTTTTCACCCTCTCGCTGTATCTCCCCAGAATAACCCCACTCAGAGACAAGGAAATGAACTGAAAGAGCATGCTAGTTCAGTAATATGGATTCCTGCTTTGGCCTCCCTTGATTACTTCTCTTCCCTTTCCTTTTTATAATTCCACCCGGACCTTGATTTAAATTTTTTAAAAAGTCGTTGCTTCTACCAGGTGGCTGCAAGTTATTTTTGTGTGTCCAAAAACCTGAGAAGAAGACTCAACTTAAATACTTCATTCATTCCAAATTCCCAATTCAGAAGAGAACAGTTAACAACCTCCTGTTTTTCTGTTAAACTCCTGCTGAGTTGACTAAAAATTCATTTAATAGAGTCTAAGTGATTTGCCTACAGTGTGAATATTCCTGTATCAAAAGGTTTACAATGATAGTGTCACTTGCCATATTGGGTTGCCTTGACTGCCTTTGGCAGAATTTTTCAGTCTGACCATCCCTGGACTGAAGCCAGTTATACCAACAAAACTCCAGGTCTTGCCCAGGATTGGATTATTACTAATTACCAGATCCGTATGCCAACCAAGGTATAAAAGTCTCTCATTATTTGTGTAGAAAAAAAAATTTAGAAAAGAACAAATAATATGTAAAGTAAGCAAAGTTAAATTCATAAGTTGTTTTCTAGTGAAGGTCTCTAAATTGCCTTCTAAAGGGGAGAAATATCACTCCCTTTTGTTCAGAAATTTTATTCTCTGGCATAAAAAACCATCCTGTTTTAGAGAAAAGACCCAACTATTAAATGCGTTACAAGTTTTGAGAACTCTAGGTCAGTGTTTCTATCTGGGGGTGATTTTATCTCACAGAGGACACTTGGCCATGTTTGGAGACATTTTTGGTTGTCACAACTTGGGTGTTGGGAACATGCTACCAGCATAACAATCCACAGTGCACAGGACAGCCTCCACAGCTCAAAATGTCAATAATGTCGAGAGATTGAAAAACCACACTCTAGATGATGCCTCCACCTACATGAATCCTTTGTCTTTAATGAATGGGTTATCTGAGTTTAGATTTTAGTATAAATCACAAGTATGGGTCTGTGGGTCATCTGATCACCAAAGAATATCTGGCAGATATCTCAGAAACTAGTCTCAAAAGTCCTTTTGACAAGGTTCTCCCAAAAACATCTTTTTAGGATCTAAAAAATAAAAACCAAGCAATCATTAACACCTAGCTTTCTCAGCTTGAACTTAGCACTCACCCATGTGTAGTTCTCATGGAGTTTCAGTGCTTCAACGAAATCTCAGATCTTGTCAGTTCAATGAATCACTACAGCTTCCTTCTACTAGATGGTACCTCTTCAAGTTTTTGTGGGACTGGTTCCTTTACATCAAACAGATGTTAAGAGCATAGGCTTCGCAGCCAGACATTTCTAAATTCAGTTTCTGAGTCTGCCACTAGCTATGTGACTTTGGGTAAGTTACTTTAACCTCTCGAAGTCTCAATTTCCTCCTTTGTAAAAATGTGGATAAAAGCAGTCCCATGCAAACCATTGATTGTGTTATTGATTCAGTCCCTAATATGTACTGGCAGTGGGCTGGGGCATATATGAAGTACACAAGATTGTCATAACAGAACTGAAATTATTATGCACCTATTAAATACCAGACCCTATAATATGTGCTTTGATTCCATGAGTTCATTTCATGCTCAGAGTAGTCTTTAAGGCAGGAATGATTAACTCCATTGTGTAGAAGGAAAAACAATCAAAGAAAAAAAGTAGTCCCTAGGACTTCAGATTAGGAGGACTAAATGGAGCAATGCTTATAAAGTACTAACCACGGTACGTGGCACTTGGAAATTACTCCATAAATACCTCTTGTTATTGTTGTTGTCATCAGTGGTAGAACTATAAAAACCAACATATATCCCTGCCCAATGCTAAGGGGGGCTTTGCAGCAGAGGGAAGAAAAGAGGTGATACACTCCATGCCAACAGGGATCTTAAAAACCAGAGATGAAATAATCAGAGAACATGACAACAAGTAGCAAAGAATCCCATAGTGCTGTAGGATCTCGAAGGAAAATCTACCATAAAGTAGAGCGGGATCCCAGTGAGATGGAAGCCTCAGAGAAATGCCCCAGGAGGCGGGACTAGGCTTGATTGACAGATGTCTAGGATGTATGGAGGAGAAAGAGGTAGGAATCTGTTCTTAGGCACTAAGCCAGAAGACATTATTACTCCCTCTGAGAATGTCCCTGACTTATCCACACTATATCTTCATTACACTTAGCAGGGCTTCTCTTTGGAAACATTCTTTCAGAACTTAGAAAAGGATGGCTTCATCCCAGTTATGATGACTCCAATCTAGGCATGTGGATATTTGCTTTGTAGGCATCAGCCACTCGGTAATCTTGAGGGCTAGATTCTTTTTATATCAATACGTGCCATGTTGTCTTTTAATGTGTGCTTTTTAACCAGGGGTGTGCATCAGAGCTACATATGTATTTTTTAATGCACTCATCTCAGTTATACACTAAAAATTCTGAGTTAGTAGATTTAAGGTAGAGATTAGACATCTGTTTTTTTAAATAAGTAGCAGGGGTTTAATCTAGTCAAGAACCACTAATTTAAAGCAGTGGTTCTCCATTGTGGGTGATTTTGTTCCCGAGGGTATATTTGGAAATGTCCAGAGACATTTTTAACTGGTAGTTGGGGGGGGGGGCGGGTTGCTACTGACATCTAATGGGTAGGTGGTGAACATCCTGTAATTAACAAGACAGCCCCCCACAACAAATAATTACCTGAAAAAAGCATCAATAGTGTTGAGGTCGATTAACTTATTTTTTAAAGGATAAAAAATGCTGAACAATATGTTTATTTTTATTATTACCATTACTACTTTGTGTCCTACAAGACAACGTCATAACTCAAATTTTTATATAGCAACACTGTGAAGAAATAGGAGAAGACACTGTTATTTCATTTTAAGAAAGTAAACCTGAGGTTCAAATTGGGCTTTCCCTGAGCCCCAGGTCCCATCCCCTGAAACTACGGTGTTTTTCATCCCCACCTCTAAGAACATCGATATTGTTTATCTTATTCACCCCCATTGTCTGGCACATGTAAGTTCTCAATAACTATCTGTTAAACAGGTATTGATTAATCCTTAGCCCTCATAGTGTCTTACGTACTTTGTCAATTGTCAATTGTTTCTAATTCTAACTCAAAATAGTAATTAAGTCCCTTAAGAATCTCACTTCAGATTTTTACAACTATCATTTGATGTTTTGGAAACCTTGAAAAGATAGCATTCTGGTTAATTTAATGGGGAATGAATCGTTTTAGCCTATTTGATTCTTTTGGTTAATTTGAAGATTCATTGGAAAACCTTTTCTGTTTCAACAACTTTGAAACAATTTTTAAAATATTTTAGTTCTGTTTTCCACTTTATTGCACATTTGAAGCAGAAACTAATTCTCTAGGTCAAGATCATTTAAGATCCTGGCTTCACCTTATTTAACCCCAAGTATCACTACCCAGTCATGAAGACGTTAAAAGAGTGAATTACCCAGACACTGCTAGTAAGTTCCCCAGCTCTGAATACAGTGTTCCTTCTGCCATATTCTATACCTCAAGAAGATGGGGCTACAATGATTATCAGCCCAAAGCACATGCTGAAAGCTGCTCTTTTGATTCAATCCCAAGGAGGCTTTTGCAGGGAGGAAAAAGGCAGCTTTATCCTAAAAGACAAGTGCACACAGGGGGAAAGATTCCAATTAATTGAAGTTTCCAATAAATGGCTGTGAAATAATAATAACAATGATAACATTTACTTAGAGTTTCTTTTATGTAGATTTTCCTGACTGTTTAGAGATAATAGCACCATCTTGTTAATGGTGTTATTTCTTTTAAATCCTCTTGGCGGCCCTTGGACAGGCATCTTTGTGATCTTCCTTTTATAGATATTGAGGGTTATGAGAGCCAATATTTCTTGGGTGCTCTCTATGTACCAGGTACTGGTGTAGGCGAAGTATAACAGTGCATGTAATTTTCGTGACCTCCTGTGAGGTAGGTTTCTATAGATGAAGAAGTTGGGTCACTGACTGTAAATTGACTTTACCAAATTCAGAAGGCTGGGAAGTGGTCAATAATAGATCCAGCTTCTTTCTTTCTGACCAAAAGAGTAGACATGTAACTATAATGTCTTAGAAAAAAAAAACCCTCCCTATTCAAATATATGCTCCCCATCCTCAAAACCCCTGCTATACCAAGTACTCTGTGTCCCAAATTCATCCACTGGAGTTCTCACTGTAACAGTCACTATGTCCTACATGATTCCACAACAGTATACAAGACAGAAATTGTGATTCTACGACCCTCTGAGTGGAACATGTTTTATTAGTCACGGCTTGTCCACTAACAATGATGGGTGTTGCATAGCTAATCAGAGACACCCCTTAATGAAAGTTCAACCACAATGGGGCAGGCCTCCTCCTGAGTGTGTGGACATTGTCAGTGGCTCAAGCTCCATGAACACAAGCAGAGCCTAAGCCCAAAGATAGGCGATCTCAGAAAGCACTACTAGCCCACAATAAGGGTAAAACCCCATCCTGAGCTGAGAGGGACTACAGCACAGTAGGGAATCTTGCATACCATATGGGCTGCAAAAACCACTTTTACCTAGGCCCAACTAAGGAGTGGGTTTCAGCTTTCCGTCTATCTCTCCCTCTGTGTTCTGTCTAAGATCTTTTATCCCATAAGATTAAAGTTTTGTGGTTTATTGCAGGGGTTGGGGAAGGAACTGATGGTAACACAATACCATTACATCCCAGACAGTTGATAAATGGTTTAGGGTAGCAGCTTAAGTTCCTTAAGCAAAGCTTGACACAGTGGTATTATTAAACAACAATGCCCATGATTTTCCTACGAGGTGCTGTTGACTCTTTTAAACTACGTGCATAGCCAAGTTTTTAATGGCACTATGAGGTTTCACAGATTAGCAGTACTTTATGGGGAGGTGGGGTGAGTAACCCAAAATTATAGAATAACACGGTTATACAATCTGTGCATAATACAAATAGAGTTGCAACTAAATCATTACCCAATAATGTCTAGGATGTCAGCAATGTGAAAATTTGTGATCAGGTATCACCAAAGTCCTTCTGTGGCTTATTTCTAGCTAAAGCTTACAATAAACAATGTGACAAGGTGACGAAAAAGGGAAAAAAGAAAGGAAGGAGGGAAAGAGGAAAAAAGAAAAGAGAAAGAAAAAAGGGAGCTGTTTTTCCTCTTGAAACTTTAAAGAGCTTACCAGATAGATCATCAGCTGTTAGCCAACTCTTGAAACTAGCAAATCCCTCGGCCATTGGAAAGTGGTCCATATGCATTGTTTCTAAAGAGTTTGTTTATTCAAAATATGTCTGGTTTTGGCATTCAGTTTTCTAAGTGAGTGGGGGCTCAGGGGTAGTGGCTGAGGTCAACACTGTGCACTGTTTAATGAAACTCACCCTTGCCTGTGGTTTCTGAACACACCCAATAGTGGCAACCGAGGCACAAGAGGATATGGATGTGGACGTGAGGGAATTCTTTTAAAGGCTCCCCACTTGGCTTATACAGAATTAGAGAGATGGAGGCCTGTTTGCATTTGTTGGTGCACATTAGAAATAAATTTGGGCATTCAGCTTAAAGAACTCACCACCGGCAAGATGTACAAAGAAATGCTATTATGTATTTAGCACAGTCTTTGTAAGCTTGGCCAGGCAAGGAGGCTTATCAAAAGAAATATGTAAATAACACAACCTGCTTTACAAAGGAAAAGAGAATAAAATTAATCCAAGACATTCGTTGTGTAATACTATTTTCTGCCCTCGGCTTTTCTTTTTATAACTTGAGACAGGCAGCCTAACAGTCCAGCACAAACAATAGCACGCTCCAAAAAAAAAAAAAAAAAAATCCAGACCCAGGGCATCCCTTCATCCCTAGGAAAGAACTCCAAATGAGTCTTCAGCCTCACACACAATATTATTATCAAGTCTAACGTTGTCATAGCCAAATCCTTGGTTTGGGCAAAGTCCCCCCATTTCCCCTCCTTTTTGGGGGGAAAGGGGGAAGCATTGGGAGGGGTGGGGGAACCAAGCCAATCAAAGTTAAAATAAAGTCTCTTTCTAGCAAGACTACTGTCTATAACATGTTGTTCCTTATAGAAAGTGGGATATGGTGGCATTTGCTTGATTAACTTGCTCGACAAAAGTGACAGCTGCTGTGGGTGCATGCGGATAAGCTGCACGGCGCAGTTCCGCCTTTGTACATCTGTCAGCAAAAAGGGAAGAATAAAGAGTGAAAAGAGACAAATTGGTCCCAAAAGACACTCCATTCAACTTAGGAGGTTTGCCCCATTCAGGCGCTCGCTGTGCGCCTCAAGTACTGAGAGCTTATTCAATTTCATTCACTCTTTCGAATGAACCCACAAGTGTTTAATTTCTTATTCTGTCACCTCGAAAAGGGGTGGGGGTGTGGAGAGGAAGGGGGAGGGAGGCTTGTGGACGGGAAGCATTGACGGCAAGGCAGGGTGATCCAGGCTACGCGTATTAACTCATGGCTAATTTTTGATTTAACTCTCTGTGCTCAGGTCCTAGGCCCATCTGAACGCTTCAGTGGGGGACCTGACGCAGACTTCTTACCTCCTGGCTGGTGGATCCAAAACCATCTGTAGATACCAAAGGCAAGGTTGAATGTGTATCTTGTATAAGGACAATGGTCTGAGGTTTGTGCCTTTTTTCAGAAATGGGATGGCTGGCGCCCCAGGGTAAGGTTTGGGGTAAGTGATTTGGCAAATGTGTGTATGTGTGAGTGTGTATGTTTTTTCTCCCTCCCAGAAAGAGAGAAAAAAAAAATAGAGTCATACGCAGTGCGAAGTAGCAAGAGGGGAATTTGGTTTCCTGAGAGTAAAAATAAAGCAAGAGGAAAGGGCGCCATTGGAGGCAGAGCCCAGCTGTACACGGTGAAAACACATGTTAACTTTTAAAAAGCAGCACTTTGTCTTTCTTTTCCTCATTCCTGAGCCCAGGAATCAGAACCTGTTTTCTGGCCTCCTTTAAACGGGTAGTCGCTATGGACACCCAAATCTTTCTTCCTCAGAGGTCAAAGTGCCTTCTCCATCTTGCCACACTCTGCCCGACCTGCTGCCATCTTCCCTCCTCCAGCCTTGGTACCACTCTGCCTTCTCTCCTGAAGCCCAACACTCCTCCCAACTCCCAGACCACCCCCTGAGTATTGTCCCTGCACCCAATCCTTTGTTGACTGCTTTTTGGAAACCACTAAATGCTGTATCCAACTCTTAAAAAGATCATGATCTTACCTTATGAGAAATCATTCCCCAAAGAGCTCGTGTTCACTAAGTTGACATAGATCTAGTTTTAAAACAGCTTTAAAGACTTTGGAAAGTATTCTGAACCCAGTTATAGTTGTTGGGTTCATTGTCTTTGAATTCTGGGGTTCTGGACAGCATCTTCCAGATGGTATCTTTGTGTTCTCTCATCATCTGCTTGGAAACTGGCTGTGTGGCTTGGCCTAAAGCATTCCATTTATCTACTATGTGAACTTTTTTCCATGTAATAGCATGAAAATTATGGCAATGTACATTCTGTGATTTTTTATATTAAGAGCAATGGTTAAAGCTACCTCAGCCAAGGAAATCAACTCTCTGAAGTCAATGTGAATTTTCCTAAGTAAGAACTTCGACTTTGGCTTACAAAACTCTAATGATTCATGACTATAGAAAGTTTAATATGTGCAAATTATGAAATTAGCCCTAATGTGATTAACCAACCCTGTTTTTAAAAGACAAAGTTGGCATTCCACTTTATCTTTCTGTTCTGAACATGAGCTACAATACTTATTTTAGAGTATGATTTCTATAATCATTTCTATATGGTATGCAAATTTCTTATTCAGTTGCTTACGTCAATCTGCTTGCGAATTAATGTGGTTCACTCTAAATGCAGTTCCCATACCTAAGAAGCGATCAGAGGAGTGGGCAGATGCTGTTCGTGAATAATCTGAATTCAGTTCATATGCAGAATCCTTCTCCTACCTCTTAAGTCTTTGTATGCATATCAGAGAATAGTCTTCAGATAAATTATTCACCCTCCTCACATGGATAATGGGTGGTAGGATTTGCCACTAAGACTAAAATTTTGTTTTCAACATGATTGAGCTTCAAATGATTGAGATGACTTGAAAGTGTGAATTCGAATTGTAACTATACATTTTCTAATAACAGTAGGTTCCTTTGAGAGGACAGAAGCTAAAGGCATGGGGGTCCATTTTCTCAATGCACAGGAAGGCCTTCGACTAAATCCCTACCATATCCAGAGAAAAATAGGCCCCAGAAAAAGGTATTGTTAACAGTGGTCAGTTGGTTAATGCCCAAACTGCACACCTGCCCTGTGAGACCCAGGTGGCAGACAAGGCCTGGTTAGAAGCTGATTGGGGTTTAATCACATTGGGCTCATTATTTATGCCTCTTAAAGAAAGAAATGGTCTGAGCTGTGAAATTCCAGGTACATAAGAGGGCTGTTCCTTTTCTCTTAGATACCACAGTGCCCTGTTTTGCTTGCTGAAAGTAGGGTGTTGGCCTCTGATGTTTACTATAAAAACTTGCCTGTTTATCATGAGTCACAGAGTCAAGCGTGTTCTGATTTTGTGGTGATGTGTCCTGCTGATCTATCAGGTGGTGTTAGAACGTCCGGTGTCCAGCCCATGTTCCCTCTTTCCCTCAGGGTTTGACCAGTTACCCTTTTATTCAATTTCTTAGGCACTCAGCAGTTTCAGAAGTCGTGTTGTGTACAGGCAAGCACAGATCTAATTTTGATATCTAAATTGGATTATTTATTTTAAGGCAGCAGGACTTTAGAGGCTAATCAAAAGAAGAAGGTATATTCGCTATTTGGAGAACTTGGGTTCAAAGGTGGAAGATTTTTTAAAGGATTTTGCCTTGCATTTCATTAAACTTAATATGAATAGGGCATGCATGAGGTTTTAGAAAAATTATTTATTTAGGGAACCCATCAACTTCACAAGCTCTGGGGAAGCAGAAACAGGAAAAGTACAATAAAAATTAAAAGCCAGTGTGCTACTTATGGCTTATTATATTTCCTTTTCTTCCTTTTTCATAGAGAACAAATATATATAAATGTTATATACTATAGAAGTATGAAATAGGATTTTTTTATTTTAAAGATGTGGGGTACAATTCAGGATTAGGTATACAAGTGGTCATCATACAGGTAAAGTTTGGGCCTCTCCTTGGTCCCCACTTTGCCTGGTTTGAGATCAGGTACCTTATTGATATTGTGTGCCCCCCACCCCCTGGCAGTTTCTGGCTACTGCCAATCCCTTTGTTATAGTATTATGGTAAATGTTCAGGGTCCACGTATGAGTGAGGACATGTAGTACTCAGTTCTTTGTTTCTGTGATAGATGACTGAGTAATATAGACTCTAAGTCCATCCAAGTTGCTGCAAAGTCTTAAGTTTGTCCTTCTTTATGACTGCATAATATTCCATCATGTATATGTACTACATTTTTTTATCCAGTCCAGTTTCGATGAGCAGCCTGGTTGGTTCCATGTTTTTGCTATTGTGAATAGTGCTGAAATGGGATTTTAAAAGTCACTATTAATTGATGTTCTTAGGAGAGATGAATGAGTTTAGCTCATACAAACTGCTTAAAACAGTGTTTGACGTAAGAAGTGCTCACTCAATATTTGCTATCCATCTTTTTTTTTAAGAGATGTAGTCTTACTGTGTTGCCAAGTCTGGCCTCCAACTCCTAGACTCAGGTTATCCTCCCACCTCAGCCTCCCAAGTACCAGAAATTACAGGCGTGTGCCATTATACCTGGCCTACTCTTATGTTGTAATTGCTAATTATTATTATAATTCATGTCACTATAGAACATTTTTCCAAGCTACCTTCAATGAAACATAAATACCCTGAGAGATATTAATGGGTGACTCACGAAAAGTGGTTGTTTAGTCCAAAACATTTGGAAAACCAAAAAGTTGAATGGGTTTCTTTGCTACAGGACTCAGAATGGTTTTTGTTTGTTTGTTTGTTGTCGTTGTTGTCATTGTTTTAGTCTGGATCTTACTCTGTTGCCCAGGTTGGAATACGGTGGCATGATCACAACACTCACAACTCACAGCAACCTCAACCTCCTGGGCTCAGGCAATCCTTCCATCTCAGCATCCCTAGTAACTGGGACTACAGGTGTGCGCCACCATGCCCAGCTAATTTTTTTGATTTTTTTATTGAGTCAAGGTTTTGCTGTGTTGCCCAGGCTGGTCTCAAACTCCTGGGCTCAAACAATCTGGCCACCTTGGCCTCCCAAAGTGCTGGGATTACAGGCGTAAGCCAAAACACCCCGGCCAGAATGTTTAATATGCTAATATAGTACAACAAATCAGAATCACCAGTAGTATTCAGAGTATACAGTTTGCATATATATATTCACATACACATTCACAGGTCAGTAGAAAATGCAAAGCTGGAAAGTACATGCTAATGTTACTTTTATTTCCTTTTTAAAACTTCCATTAAATCCCTCTGAGTAGTCATCTTGTCCTGTCTGCATTTGGCCCCACCGATATGAGAAAATACCAGTCGTTCTCCCAAACTTGGGAGAACATAGCTTGGGACCTGAGCGGGAAAAACAACTTTCCCTGCAGCTGGGGAGGCTGCTGGCCTTTGATGCACACATGTTCTTTTCTTTTTATTGGGCATTGTTCTGTGTCTTCATAATGTTTTTGAAGGCATCCCACAGCCTCAAATTCATAAACTTCAGAACCACCTCGGATTCAAAAGGTGAAAGGCCCTTACTCAAAATTTCAAAACAAGTTCTTATCCTAGACAAAGAGAGGAGTAGCCTCTATTGGAGCTTTCCAGTCCAAGTACATGTCACCGTTTAAATAAAAAGACACAGACTCTTTGGATTGGTTCAGCTGGGCTGGGAGCCCTGCGATAAGAGGTCACTGGTGTGAGTTACTATGGTAATTGAGTAGTATCAGCAATAGTTTTGCTCTCATGAGCATTAAAGCACATAATAATAGGCAAACAACAGTGGTTAAAGCAAGCAGGTAGGATTACTATGTTCTTTTGTCAGAAGTATATAATGTCTTGTAGTCAGTTTTAAAGACTTCTCAACCCCCAAATCCACCCCACTGTCACCTGCTGAGTAATTTTGTATGCTTAATCTCCTGCCCTCAACTCCAAGCTCTCTGCTAATTTGAGGCAAATGGGTATTTCTGACATTAAATAGGGCAGCAAGGAAGCTCTGACCTAGAAAACCCACATTCTGAAGCACTGAGAAAAATATTCTTTCAACAATTTTGTTAAGACTCTTTTGAATGATGAAAAAGAGGGAAAAGGAAAAATAGCTTTCACTGAAATGGGAGGTTGCAGCCTCCCAAGGAAGGGTATTTTGGAGAATAAGAAAAAAGGAAAGAAAAAAGAAAGAAACTTGCAGAGCATCCCCACTCCCAACTTCCCCCATAAAACTTGTCACTTCGCATTGCCATCCGCTACCCCAACAATAATCACTCCGTGCCTATTGCTAATTGCAAGCACAGCTGAGGCCCAGCGGGGAGCCCTTGCACAGTCTCAGGCCTTTATACGAGGCTCAATCTGTTGTATGGCACTTGTTCACACACAAAAAAACTACCAGCAAAGGCAGAAAGAGGCAGAGTCACAGGTTTCTTGTAATCCCTCTGCCTCCCCGCTGACAGCCCAGCCCTAGAAGCATTCCTGGTTTTGTCCTCCTCTTTACAAAATCTGAAGTGACCTTAAGCTACGAACATGTCAGCTTTTGAATGTCGAGTTGCCGGCTTCTTCAGGTGCATTAGGGAGCAGGGGGGCTACATCTGGCTTCTGCGTGTCTGTTTGCAGCACCCCTGGGGCGAGCTGTGGCTTCCTGTAACATGTAAAATATGAGTGTGAACTCAGGGTTCATGGCAAGGAACAGGAGGTCATGCCTCCATTCAGTTCTAAGTAAAGAAACTGGGAGTTTGCAGATGTTTTTCTGTATGTGTAATGACACCACCCCCCTCCCCAGCCACCAAGCAACTGAGCGCCGTTTTTTGATAAAATGTGCCACAATCAGTGTGCTACTTGCAGATTTATTCATATCAATTTTTGCAATTTATATATTCAGAGACAAGATTGCTATTTCGGCAACTTTATGTTGGATGTCATACGTTTGCGTCTAGAGAAAGAGGGAAAGAAGCATGGGGTGGGGAGGGTGGGCAGAGAAAGGAAAGAAATTAAGTCTGTGTCTTGGGCCACCGGCTGAGGTGTCGTCAAGGAGATAAAGCATCAGACCAGAGAGTCTGTGTTCCCCTTTTGCCCAGTGGTCACTTCCTGCCCAGACTTAAAGCTGAAACATCTACTGCTTCTGGCCCAGAAGGCCCGTTAATGGCTAATTTGAAGGGGAGAGTGGGCCTGAAGGGAGTGGGGAACAATCCCTTAGTAGATATGAGGCCCAGGCCACTTGAGGAAAGGCCTTCCCATTCTCCCTGGAGGTCAAGAACAGGTAGGTCCAAGAAGATCTTTGGCATGCCTCCATTTGGGCCTGGTGGGGAGCTCCCAGCCCTTCCTTTCCACCTTGCTACCCTCTGAGATGAGAAGGGAATTAGGCCTCCTGCAAAATTTCTGCTTGCAGAAATTTCTGTTCCCAGCCCAAAGCCTCATACTGTATTTTCACCAAAAGAAGACATTGGTCGAGCAAACAGGGAGATTAATCCTCCTGAGCCTGGGGAATAAATGCTCCTCAGTGGGGCAGTGTTAATTGCCAAGCTTGGTGCAAAGATCATTTTGAGGCATTTAAGAAATACATGATTTTTATTAGTATAACTGTTCCACGTAGGAGTTATTTCTCAGCAAAGGGCAAAAGCTTTGCCTGCCTTGCATTATTAGGCTAATTCTATTTAATTGTTTCCTAAAATAAGGGCTTCTTGAACACGAATTCCAAACCTTAATAAGTCTGTTGTGGTGGCGGTGATTCTGGATGGGGAGCTGCTGCCCTTTTAGGCATCTGGGGTCTCAGGACTGACTGAGTACCGCTGGATCAAATTCATGCTTGAAAAATTGGAGGAGGGTTTAGTAAGGGGACAGGGGAGTCTCTGTGAAAACATACGAGATGATGCGGTGTGTGGTATAAAAAAATGCATCTGTTTTTGTTGCTTGGACCAAATCTTCTTTGAGGATTCTCAGTCCTCATCTCTGGGCTTCATTTAATTCTATTTCACAGATTTAGAAATGTTGGCCCCGTGGCATGTTTTAAATAAACCAAATAAATGACTGAGCAAATGCTACCAAATTTGTTCTTTGTTCTTCACAGTCTCAAAACTCTATGAAGTCTTGAGAGTTTGAGAAATTGCCTCAGTCCTGAGATTAAATGAAATGACCACATTCATCTTACAAATAAATTTTTTTTGTAAAGCATGGTTAGGTGTTCCTGATTAGAATATGTAATTGCAGCCGGGCTCGGTGGCTCAGCCTATAATCCCAGCACTTTGGGAGGCCGAGGTGAGTGAATTGCCTGAGCCTGCAGGTTCGATATCCGCCTGGGCAACTTGGTGACACCTAATCAAAAATTAGCCGGGTGTGGTAGCGCATGCCTGTAGTTCCAGTTACTTGGAAGGCTGAAGCAGAAGGATCGCCGAAGCCCAGCAGGTTGAGGCTGCAGTGGCCAGGAGTGGCCACTGCACTCCTGTCTGGGTGACAGAGTGAGACTCCAACTCAAAAAAAAACAAAACAGACAAACACACAAAGAATATGCAATTGCTACATATCTGTGCTTTCTTAGGCAAAGTTTCCTTCCCCGTATGGGAAGTGATTTTTCTTTCCTATCATTTTTTTACAATTGTGGTAAAAGCACAAAACAACAGCTTTAGCATCTTAACCATTTCTAAGTGTACATAGTTCAGTAGTGTTACATAGACTCACAATGTTGTGCAACCACTCTCCAGAACGCCTTTCATCTGGCAAAACTAAAACTCTAGACCCCTTAAACAACTTATTTCCCCCTCCCCTCTCACCCCTGGCTATATCAAAACAGAAACACTTTCTGTTTCTATGAATTTGACTCCTCTAGCTACCTCATATAAGTGGAATCATACTAGATTTGTCTTTACGTGACTGACTTATTTCACTACGCATGAAGTCCTCAAGGGTCATCTGTATCGTGTGACAGGATTTCCTTCATTTTGAAGACTGAATGATATTTCATTTCATGCATACACCTCATTTTGTTCATCCATTCATTCCCTGATGGACATTTTAGTTTCTTCCACCTTTTGTCTATCATGAACAATACTGCTATGAACACAGATGTGGAAAATCTCTTTGAAATCTTGTTTTCTATTTTTTTGTATCTATACCCAGAAGTGGAATTTCTGGATTGCCTACCTTTCTATAATTGCACTCTACTCTGTTTGTGGGAATGGTGGACAAGTGGTATGTAGGTTTGAGTTGAGGTGCCGTTTGTAACTGAAAATTCACATTAGTGCCTCTGCTTTCCCAGCTTATGCCTTCCTGTCATCCAGTTGATATCAGTGAGTTGATATTTGACTCAGTTTTCTCATTTGAAGGCAGTAGACTATTTCCAGCAATATCTTACAATTATTAGGAAGCCTTTCAGAGACCATCATACCTCCTTGCAGATGACTGCCCGCCATATTGAGACAGGGGATTGAGTTGGATAAAAGAGGGTTTTGTGACTTGTTCGGTTTCATGCAATCTGATTTATTAAGAAGCAACAAACTCATTTTCAGTCTACCTTTGGCTAGCTCGTATAGCTTACTAAGACTGCTAACAAGTTGACAAAACCATTAAAAAAAACACAGCATGTGTCTTCCAGAGAGAGACCCCTGCAAAGCCTAGGTAAGCTAAGCTTTGAGTTAAAGTCTCCTGCTAGATTTGCTTTCAGAAAAGATCCTTCAAGACTCTTACCTCTCCTTGTAATTTTCCCCCACACAACTAATATTGATAGGACTGACATGGGTTAGAAGGCTGCAGTACGTTAAGTCAGGAGTCCAAATACGGATTCATTGCTTGATCATTCATTGGAAATTTGATGCTAAAGAATTACTTATTTTTGAATACTTCTCTGTACTTCAGATTTAAAGAGTTGAAATTTGGTCATGAATAGATAACTGCTTATTTTAAATTTAAACAATTATGATATTATTTAGCCCCTTTTTAAGCAGATTAAAATAATGCTCCCAAATGCTAAATTCCACATAGCCGTTCCTATAGAAAAAGCAAAATTTTTAAGCGGTAATTATTTAAATTTGCTTTTATTTTAATTGTTATTTCTTTAGCACTATCTCTTCCTTATGAGAAGAGGCTAAAGGCAAAGGAGGAAAGAAATTCTCTTAGTACCAGGTTGTAGATAGTTTATAGTCTCAGAAATCTCGGATACAGCAAAGTATCTAAGACTTCTCCATCAGTGGGTTTTCAGGAAGATGCCATTCAGACTTTGGAACCCAGACACCCTGAAGAGTCACAGCACTAAGACAGCTTTGAGAAGGTTTCAATGAGACGGGGTTTGGGGCATTCAAGAATTACAGATGTTGAAAAAAAGAAAAAACTTACCCTCAACTATTAAATGACATTTGAGGCAGCTGGGAAGGTCATTCTAAGTATCTGTACCCTCTAATTTTGGCGTCTGGTTATAGCTTTGTGCTTTTAGCTAAGCGTCCTGAAGCTATGACTAGGAAATACCCATTTCTAAAAGCTGTTGCTTTGGAGAATCAAATCCTGAATTGTAGCAACACTCATGTAAGGCAAAAGATTGTCTCTTTCAACTGTGTACTTACTGGTTTTTGAAAGCAGTTGGATGACATGCCCTTTTAGAAAGTATTTATTCAGTCCTTGGGGAGCTTTGACAAATCCGGAAACTTGCTATGAACTACATGTAATTGTTTCGTGCTTTGCCCACTTGGCATAGATTTCTTGAAAATGCCAGGGTTTCTTTGTCATAGCCTCTCTGAATCCTTGATTAGAACACCAAATACAACCAGATCCCTGGTGATCGTTGAACCTGAGGGACCCATGGAGCTATAGAATTGTGGCTTAGGTTAACGAAGCTACGGGTACTTTGGAGGAAGTGTTAAAGAAACCCTGAATGATGCCTTTCACATGTTCTCAAATTATCCAAATTGTAAGGAAGAAATATACATTGAAAGCTTCAAACATAAAATATTTCATTACAGTATTTCAATACAGCAAGTTAAGCAGGTTGTAGGCCTCTCCACCCACCCTCCGCCCCAACTAACAATAACCCACTTTCATCACCAAAAACAAAGTGAAGAAGTTTGTCACATGGGTGTGGTCAAAGTATTATCTTCCTCTTTGACTCCATGCCAATAAACAAAATGTCATTTCTTCATTAGCCCCTCTAGGCAAGATGTTGAGCCCCTTTCTCCCATTTCTCTAATGTGTGGGCTGTGTTGGGTTGGAGAAAGGGAACTTTCCTGAATAAAAGATAAGAATTCTCCAGCATTCCCTATGCCTCTTCAGTTCAAAACACAGTTTGGTTACCAAGCAATTACCGAATTACCTGTTTGCTCAGGCATTTTTTTAGAAGAATGGAAACTGCTCAGAAAGTTTTGCCCAATCCTGAATAGCTCACACTTAAAGAGATATAATTTCTTATTTGTGAAACAGGGTAGAATAACATGTCTCAGAGAGCAACAGCCAACACTTAGAATGTGCCTGGCACTATTGTAAGCACTCCATACATATTAACTTATTTATTCCCACAACAACCCTAAGTAGTTTTTATTATTCTCGCCACTGAGGCGCAGAGAGGTTAAGGGATTTGTCAAGATCCAAATACAGGTGGTCTGGGTCAAGTGCATTTTCTTGAAGCTACTGGTTGCTCTGCTTCTCAGACTTTCGAGTCCACGCTCTATCTCTTACTAGCTAGACCACTTCACCTCTGAGTCTCAGTTTCCTCACCTGTAAATTGAAGGTATGGATGAAAATAAAGTTTCAACTACAATACTGTTTCTAGTTTAGATGTGAAATGTCCAGACATTGAATGCTTTGCCTTCCTGGCATAGATGGTTTGCACATGCTAGTTTCAAAGGGAAAACATATTTAGAAATGAACTAACAATAGAATTTAGTTCCTAGTGAATTTCAACTATTACTCAGACTGGGGATGTGTTAGACTGAATCACAAAGTTTTAATCAAAGAAGGTATATGAAGATGTGTATTTGTGTGCAGTATGGTTACTGTTCTTAGTCCAAATACCATAATTTTTAAAGAGTTCATTTTTATACTATTGGGCTAAATATTACTCTCCCTTATAAGCATGAGGCAACATGTCTTGTTAGGCATGTGTGTGTGTGTGTGTGTGTGTGTGTGTGTGTTTTACTAAAAGTGATATACTACAAAACGCATATTATACTTCAATAACATTTTCCTTTAAAGAAAAAAAGCAACACAGGAAGAACTGAGTTTGGCACTAGACTATTTTCACTGGATTTGTGATTGCCTAAAATTTTTATCTTATAGCGCTTCCTGATGACATCTTTAATTTCACATGAAATGAATTTTTTTCCCCTGACATGAAAAGGCTCTTCTATTTTGCTCTCCTTATTCACTGAAAATGTTAAAGCTTATGATATATAATTTTTTAGAACACAAGTTTTGATCTATGTTATAACTTTCCTATCTTTAAAACTGTTAGGAAAATTCAATCCATTGAATTTTCTAGTTGTATTTTTTCTTGAAAACAAACTGCCCACAGTGAGAACTTTCTCCCGGTAGCAATTGCTGAGTTCCTGACCTAAAATAAAATAAGGTGAGTAGGTAGGATGACAGAGGAGAAGAAAAAATATGTTAATTCTAGCTAAGAAATGGCATCCCTCAGCCGCATTCAGCTTTTTCTAATCATTTCCCTGAAGAGTCAGCGACAGTTGTCTCTTATCCACCAACACCTAAGGCTATTGGGTGGTTTTCAATGGGAATCCCCGAGTCTGCACACTCTGCTTAGCAACTTCCTAAGCTCATAAGACAGCATCATTTCAACACCAAGCCAGGTTCAAGCTCTAAGGGAAACAGGTTCAACAGCACTGTCCTACCCACACACTTCTTTGAAAACTTCAGAGCTGAATGACTTTGCTGTGGAGACACCTATAACTAGAGCTATTTCTGTATAGCCAATCCATTTCTTTTTTTTTTTTTTTTTTGAGTTGGAGTCTTACTCTGTCACCCAGGCTGGAGTGCAGTGGCATGCTCACAGCCACCCCCAGCGTCGACCTGCTGGGCTCCAGCGATCCTTCCGCCTCAGCCTTCCAAGTAGCAGGAACTACAGGAGTGCACTACCACACCCAGCTAATTTTTTATTTATTGTATAGACGAGGTCTCGCCAAATTGCCCAAGCTTGGGCAATCCACTCGCCTCAGGCCTCCCAAAGTGCTGAGCCACAGAGCCTGACCTCCATTTCTTTTTTAACATATTGAGTTGCATGCAAACAACCCATGCAGATTTAGTGGGCAATAACTAACTTGAAACCTGGTTTCAAACCGCTTGCTAGTTGTGTGCCCATAAGCTACTTATGTAACTTCTCAATGTCCTTTTTTCTTATCTACAAAGTGGGGCTGTTAATAGTGTCGATCCCTTAAGAGTTCAATTCTATGATTAAACTATATAATGCTTGTTGCCTATTTTGCATAGTGCCTGCATGTCATAAGGGCTCAGTGTTCAATAAAGGTAACTGTTTTTATTAGCTATACATGCACATGAGTGTGTATTTGGGAATCTTGTACAAATCAGCATTTTGTTGAAAACAGTAGACTCTAAAGTCATTTAGAATAGCCTGGTCTGACAGGGGTTTGCAAAAGTTAAGGGGATAAATTACTTTTGTGATAAGTGAATATGGAAATACAGCTAATGGCTCTATCGCCTCTCAGCCTCTGTTCCTTGTTTCCATGGCCATCTTCTGTGATATATGGCTTGTTCTGAGAGCAAACATGCTATGAGCAATAATGTCTCTTTAGGATATCAAGCTAACATCAACATGTTGGGGTCAGGAATTAAGACTCATATCAATGGTGGTGGCTATTGTGGCAGAAGACATAATCATTGTAGCAACACTCTGTATAACTGATGAGGGATTATCCAGAGCTAAATGCAAGCCCAATTCTGTGAATCCTATACTGTCCAGTAAGGTGTTAATTATTCTTCTTATCTCTCAATTCTGCATCCCTTCCAGGGGATAAAGTTTCCAAAGGAGCAGTGAATCCAAGGGTGGGAACTAGGGAGAGGTCAAGGAGTCACTTCTTGGTCACAAAATATAAGGGGAAGCCAAAAAATATAGTAATCAAGATAAGTAATATTTTAAAACAACATTTTACAAAATCAAATAGTGCAAAGAAATCCATGATGACTAAAATATCAAAATGTTAATTAAAGAGAAAGATTCAATCCTGCACTTGCATGACTCTGCCTTACTGCCTCACTCTAATCTTGGCCTTAGTAAACCCAAGTGTTACAGAAGGGACATTTTATGTTTAAGAATTTCCTACATAAGTCAGTATGTTTGATGGGCAGAATGGATGACCTGAGTGTATCTGCATATTAATGATGTAAGCTTTTACTAGAATGGGATCAAAAACATTTATGTCACATATTAAAAATATATGTTATATTTCTGAGAGTAATAATATCAGTGGGTAACTTTTACTGAGTGCTTACTATGTGACACTCACTCTACTAGGCACTCTACATCGTTTATTTCTTTTAATGCTCATGGTAATCCTGTGAAGTAATTACTGGTATTAACTCCAAGATGAGACCGAAGGTCAGAGTGTTAAGTATTTTACTTGCGGTATTAAGCTAATAAGTAGCCAACCTAGGCTGAACCTGTAACTTATCCCCTCATGGTCTGAGAAATCACTCATTCTGTGTCTGAATCTTTTTAATTCACAACTGAAATCTAGGGCAATATAGTTTTAAATGGGCTTCATGAACCCAAGGTGGTTTTGTAGGTGTAGGTGATGATCTGTCACAAAACAACTCTATGGCAAGATTACCTTGCTAAGAGCTACTCCTATGTCCTGTAAGACTTATGCATATAATTCCAGAGATATGCGAATGGGAATTATTTTCTTCATCACCACATGGCTTTCCCTGGTAACTTGCTCTTTCTCTCTTGTTTTTTGGAATCTCTTAGGTTGAGAGAAATAGAGAAAAAACAAGGGAGAAATGATGATGATGATGATGATGATTGCAGTGGTAGAGGTGGTGGTAAAGGTGATGATGGTGGTGATGACTAACATTTATTGAGGCCTTATTAAGTGCCAAGTACTGTGGTGAGTGCTTTACTAGCATGATTTCATTTGCTCATCAGAAAAAAAGCCTATGGAAGGCTGCTTAATCTCCATTTCCATCAGGAAACTGAGTCTCTGAGAACATCAATTACTTCCCCAAGATCATAAACTCAGATGTATGTTAGGGCCTATGCTCTTAACCACTACATTGTAGAAAAAAAGAAAGCAGAATTAAATGACTAATTTCTAGATCAGCCTTCCAGCTTCTTTTAAAGAGAGACTTCAGATCTGGTTCACCTCCTGGAGAAGTTCCCAGCTTTCCAAGGGCCCTGTTGTCCTGTGTGCCATAGCTCCTTTTTGGGTTTCAAGTTCAAAATATCATATTTTAAAGGAGCCCAGGCTATTGGGGATTTTATTTCTTTAGTGCTTTTTTAGGATTAAAGTTAGGGACTTACAAATCAATATACCTGAAATAAGGGGAGAAAGCAAAGAAATTGTGATTGCACTTAAATACTTAGTACATATTGTCAGCTCACAATTCTTATTTCTATGGATTCAAAATGCATTTTACCAAAAATTTAGTGCCCAGGTGTTAAGATAGCTCTGAAAAAGGCATATCTGAACCACAGACAAAACAAAATGGAGAGAACTTTAAATGTTTTATTAATTTCCTCTTTTGAAGAATCATAACAAATCTGCTGCATGAGCATCGATCTCAAATCAAGCAAACCTGATTAATAAGCACTAAGCGCCCCATGAGAAAGAACAGGAACAACCCAGTACCCAATAATGTGCTGATACATGTTTAATGACTGGCTTTCTTTGAGGGGGAAAGCCCTGGTTTGTGGCATTTGCCAATTTCCGTGGTGTGGGAAAAAACCCACTAAGATCTATTTCTCTAGTTAACAGTGTGATATTCCTGTACGTGGAGATGGGAAGAGATGTACAAGATCAGCTGTCATGACCAGCACACCTAGGTGGGAAGAACAGGAGACAGTCAGCTGATTCAACCAATAGCCATCCTGGAGAACTGCCCTTTCAGGACTCACTACCTGTGTGACCTTGGGCAAGTCACTTCACCTCTCTGGGCCTTTGTTTCCTCCTCTACAAAGGATTCTATGGAAGATCCCTTGCACGTCTAACATTTTAAAGTTCTAGAAGGCAGTACCTCCTGCTTTTTCCGACATCCAAATGCCTTGAAGCGCCTTTCTGGAAAACCAAGTTAGCACTGTGCTGCATCCAAAAGTGCCTCCAATTTCATCTACTGAGCATAAGGTTTGGAAAGGAGTGACTTACTCCCTTTTGCCTCTTTAAATGCGTAGCCAATGGGGCATCATACATTTTTTACACTTCTTTTGCTAGATGTGAGATCCAGGAAGGAAAGCATGGATGTTCCAGGGCTTTCTTGTTCTCCTGGGGTGGGAGTCTGTGTGTGATGCACTGATCCGTTGCTGTATGCAGTTTCTACCTCCCTACCCTTTCAGCAGCCGAGCAAGAGTGTTGATAGTATCCTACCTTTTTATTTTTATTTTTATTTTTTTTACTATCCAAAAGCCATTTACCAGAGTGGGAACTGCTTACATAAAATGGAGGGGAGGGTTGTGTTATTTTTTTTTCTTGAAAGGTGGCACGTCTCTCAGCAAAGAGAAAAAGGCATGTTGCACAAGGCTTGCTGGCAGTGATATAAGCCAGCGCCGGTTTGCCTGTTGTCACAGCCAAAGCAAAATGCCACCTCTGCCTAGAAGCCAGAGTGCCACACTCCTCTTTTGTGTCCCTGAGATGTACTCATCATGAGGCTCTGGGCTTGTAGGTTTGGCCAGGAGTTTCACTAGGGTTGCTTGAAGGTCATCTTCCAACCCCAGGAGGGTGGGGAAAGGGGAGGTTCACTAATGGCTCTCAAAATAGATTTTTTTTGAGCCCCCAGATTGCATGTCAGATACAGCCAGTGAATGTGGAATTTGTGGCCTGGGGTGAGCACAAGAGAGCCCCCAACTGCCAAGAGTAGGACTGCAGACACTTCAGCGACCCAATGATATTCCCGTCTCCAGACCACATCTTAACAAACCCAGATGCAGTGACAGCAAAAGCTCCAGAATCCCAAGGCAGGAGGTGCCAAAAACACCCCCAACAACCACTACCAGGAAAAAAAAAGTTTCAGTAAAATGTTCTCACCCCTAGAGGGGAAAACCTGTCCATGCCTGAAGCAGCTTGACCCCAGCAAACACCCTGCCTCCATGGAGTGAACTCCAAAACTCAAGAAAAAAATTCCCCCACTCCCAACTCCTCCTGCTCCCTGGGGAGGGACAGAAGGTTCCTAAAACTGACAGTTTCGCCTCTATGATCTTTAAAAGAGCAGAAGTTGGCTGTGAGGCTGCAGTGCTGCCTCGATTGGGGTAGTGTGGTCTCTGCTGAGGCTAGGCTCCAAGGAGAGCCACAATTGGCTCTGATGAGGAAGGAGCCTCAAAATGAAAGATTGCAAAGAGGGCTTCTGTACGCCATGGCTGAGACTGTGTCGTTTCTTGCAAGGTGAAACTTGGCAGTTCTACCTTGCAAGTAAAAACCTAAATTAATTTTTTTAAAGAAATTAAGTCAGAAACAAGGCTTCGGAAAAACTGTGAGTGTTAGGCATAAACTGATTTTGGATGATCTTTAGGTGAGAAAGGGTGGAGTTACCATCGGAAACATGTTTTTATTTATGCTTTTCGAATCCCCACTGGTGTGCGATGTGTGTGTGCTTGTGTGTGTGTGTTGGTTAGCATGAGAGTATGCATCGTCTCAATTCTCTAACCACTCTTTTTTGCATCTTTTCTGTGCACAGTTCATATAGGTGCCCTATAAATAAATATATAGGTCCATCCACACCTTTTCATTTTATTTGTAAATTGTTTGGTATAAGCGGCAGAGCGTCATGAAACCTGGTGAAGTTTAAAAGATTAGATTTTTTTTTCATACTGACACTTCATAACACTGTTCATATGTCTCCGAGTGAGATTTATGAATATATGAGCAGTACTGCAAAATTATACTGCACCAGAGACTTCCTGCACCACAGGGGTGGCAGTCTAAAGTGACACAGCTTCAAGCATTTTTCACAGACAAGAAGCAAAATTTAACCCCCTTAAGGGGAAGTATGATTTCAACAGCTTGAAATGAGCTCATTTGTAGATGTTTTTTTTCTCTCATCTTCCATAATTTTTTGGTGTTAAGATTAAAACAGATTGCACAGCCAATGTAAGGGCACATAAGCTGCCCAGAGTACAGTTTGGCCCTTAAAGAGAAATCCTCATTCATTGTCTTTATCAGGAATGCCCCAATCAGGTAAATTGAAGGTAAACTTCCTTTAAATTCCTGAGACTCTCAGCCTGACTCCCAGATTTGCACTTAACAGACAGTGTCTGGATTTTTCAAAAGGTAAGTGACAAGGAACGTCAATTTGTTCAGTGGAGAAGCCCTCATCTCTCTGGTCACCAGAGACAATGGCATTAGGAAATAAGCAGTGTCTTGAATCTCAACAGTAAAATTAGCCAATAAAAAAGAGAATCAGATGAGTAAAGATGGTCTCTATGAATTGACCATATAGGAAAAATCTATAGTGGAAGAGTTCTATGCTAGATTCAGAGTCCATACTGATCTCTCTTAGATTGATCCAGTACCTTGTGATTTTGTGTAAATTAATGTTCCCTCTCTCTATGCTCTCAAATTCTTTTTAACCATTTTGTTTTCTCCGGAACACAGCGGGGTACTCAAACGTGTGGCCTGTTCCCTCTGTACCCTGCAAACACTCCATGATGTGTTGGCTGGAGAACTTTTGTCTCTTTTTTCAGCAATGGTACAACAGCTCCATGAACGTGATCTGCACCTGGTTGACGGACCGGATGGACTTACAGCTTCACATTTATCAGTTGAAAACACTAATTAGGATGGTAAAGGTAAAAGAAAAAGTAATTCTTCTTTGCAAATAGCTTACTGAACTATCTTTCATTGGCAAGCTGCAGAGTTTCCTTGACACAAAGAATATTAGTTTCTATCTAAAACAAGACGATTTCCAAAATGATCTCCTACAAGAAAAACCGAGAAAATCACTTTGTGATACATGGTTAATTTAATACTCAGACAGCAAAGAGAAATTTAATAAAAAGGAACTTGATCTCTTTATCCAGATAGGAAAAATATGTATTTGCCATGCAAAAACACTGCAGAAGCCATCGAACCCTTTGTATTAGACTTTCAAAAGCTGGCTTTTTGGTGCCATTATGCTAATCATATCAATTACTAATTTCATTTATGGTTTAATTAAATAAAATTTTGCCACAATGAATTTTATAGAAATATTTACCTCCAGCTAGTTCTAAATATGTCCTGTGATCATTATCAGAATGCAAATCAATATTGTTCTCATAGTTAATTGAAGTAGTTTCTCTTACAATGTGTGTATACAATCAAATATAAAGGATCACAAAGGTGAGATAACATACCCTGAAAGTAGCTTTTTTTCCTGTTCTTGTGTGTACGCCTTGGACTAATGATAATTATTTCAGCGTGAAATCTCTGTGGTTTACATGAAATAATAAGATCACAGAAGGGGGTAAATACGTTTTTGATCATTTCAGTTTCCATTTGATGCTTCACCATAGAGGGTTTTAAAACATTTGTATGCAAAAATTTCATTCAAAGCACAAAGTCTCCTTTAACATATTTTAACAATAAATGGAGCTGAATTGCTGTTTCTCCACAGTTTGCCAAAAGTCCCCCCGACACACACATACCCCTGGCCACCCTACCCCCCAGCCCCCACCCCACTTCTTAGTCTCTTTTGGATTAGCACCATTTCACTGAAGGTACTTCGTTACCCCAGCGCTGACTTAAAACCAATTACTGTTCCATTGTGTGTAATTAAGGAGAATTATTATCATCTGCATTTTGTCTCACAAAGCGTCCACCCAGGGAAGGTTACAGACAGCAGTGTATTACAGCTCTTAAAACAGAAATGTATGCACTCGGACTATGGACCTAGCCAAATTTTCATATTTTTTACCTCAGTTCCTTAAGGAGAAACTCAGTAGCCGTTGTCTGACCACCTGAATTCCATTTTCTGTGCATAAATATGCTTTGGGGAAATTTTCTGTTTGACCCTTACTGCGTAGGTGTGAAAAGAAGACATAATTTTAATATTTTAAAATTATCCCATTGATGACATTTCCAGACCTATGTTGGGAATTAGCAATATTTGCTTAAGAAAAAATATAAGTCAGAGAAGAGGTTTAATCTTAGCCTTCTGCAAAAAGAGGAAAGAAAAACGAAAACTACACACACACAGACACACACACACACACACACACACACACACACACATACATGCACACACACAGACATACACAGACATGAGCCACAGAGAAGGAACACAGAAATGTCACTGTCAAAGAAACCCCTTCACTTTTGCCAAAAGTGAGCCCAGCTTAACTAATGCCACAAGTCAGAAGTATCAAGCAAAATTCACCACCTCTTTACCAAGAACATTATTCAGAGGTCTCGTCTTCCAGGGCAAATTTCCAAGGAAAAATTGGCTTTCTTTCCTGTAACCACAGCCACTCTGTTTATTCATCCATCCATTCATTATTCAGCAAGCATTTATACATTCATCCAACATTGGATACATATTAGGTGAGTCCCTACTTGTATATTACCAGATGGAGGATTAAAAAATGACTAGACGTAGTCCCTGCCCTTAGTCATGAAAAGTCTAATTGGGGCACACACTGTTGTGGACTTTGAATAAAGGAGAGAATGCTTAAGCCTTTTTACCTTTCTTCTCCTAATCCTATTCTGGCAACAACTCTGTTGTTTTGAGCGGCAACAGAACAACTAATTGAAAAGCACAAAAATTCAAATTAATCTTCTGGATATCTGGTGTACACCACGCCTAGTGTTTCCTCAGTCTCCTAACTTTCCCCGTTAAGGTAAAGACACAGTTTAGGTAGCTCCCTAACTCCAGATTTAGAATGACCTTATGATGGAGCATCTGAACAATGTTCCTGTTGTGTTATAAGACTTTACTAAGCTGAAATGCATTCATTAGTTAAATAATTACTACAGCATACGACCTTCAAGAGGGGTAGACACCGTGCTTGTTGACACTACAAGTGCATCAGATGGACTAGTACAATTAGAAATAATGATGAGAGTGGTGTTGGATTACGTTAGCATTTCTTCTCTTGCCCCATTAGCAAGTTTTCCATATCAGTAAGAGAAACAAATAGCAGAATCAGTAGCCGAAATGATATGCAGTGTGATGAGAAGAGTTTTAGTTAGAGAGAGACCTTTAAAAAAAATTTTTTTTTTTTTGAAGTAGACAACAGCCAGATGCTTCTGGTCATGTTCAATTAACACTGAGGGATTTCTTGAGATACCTAAGGAAATCCGAGAGAAACCGCCTGAAGGAACAAAGAAAGAACTTGTGATACAGTAATACCAAACCATTTTTCTTGAAAAAAAGCCAAATTTCTTCCCTGAGACCATGAAGTTGTGAACGGAATAGATACAGTTCTTTCCCAAGGAGACAAGAAATGAATCACATGCCTGCAACATATTGATGAGACATTAGCGCTCCACCTTCCTCATAACTGTGACTGTTTGTAATAGGTTTCATGAAATACCAACATACATATGCCTGTCTTGTGAATGAGACGCAGCGATATCAGTACAGCTTATGCAGCTACAAGACTCAAAAATACTAAAGACCAGCCTGCAACGAAAATCACAAAATACCATAATCACTTGATCTATTATTTATATGTTCTAGCCCCTTCCACTGTCTATTTTATTACACTCCACTAACCTTAGAGAAAAAACCAGACCACAAAAAGAAACCAGAACAACTATGGAGCATTTCCCTTTGTAGAAATGAATAAACACAAGCTTATGTTATTTGCTTTGTCTCGTCTAATATAGTTTATCCTGACACAATTCCTCATTTTCTGTCATTCAGTTAATCTCAGTTTTCAAGTGAAATCTGAGCACACTGGCTCTTTATTTGACAAAGCATGTAGCGTGACACTTAGGTGAAGGTCAGTGCTCTCACACCCATACCTGCTTTGCATCCTCTCCCTTCCCATCATAGAGACGAGAGATCTCCCTTATTGCTGTATCTTTTTCTTCCCTAGAAAACCTATAGAGATTTCCGATTGCAAGGAGTCCTGGACTCCACCTTAAACAGCAAGACCTATGAGACCATCCGGAACCGTCTCACTGTGGAGGAGGCCACAGCATCAGTGAGCGAAGGTGGGGGCCTCCAGGGGATCAGCATGAAGGACAGCGATGAGGAAGATGAAGAAGATGATTAGACCATTCGGTCCCAGGGTCCACTGGGACAGAGTCCTGTAATCAGTGCATGTCCTTAGTCTGTTAGTTAATCCCATTAGGGAATTTTCTGTCAACTACCATGCCCATGAGATGTTTCCCAATACAATTGCCATTTTAGCTATGTGGTACCAAGATTAGCAAATGACCTTCAAATCTACTGATTTCCTGATTTCCATGTCTATATGTTTACAAGCAATATGGAGCACCATTCTTTAAATACTGTTCATGGAGAATACATAATCCAACTGCTAGGCGTGTCCCTGTTATCAGCAAAGATAAACGATGCTTCATTCATGTACTGTGTATGCATTGACGGTAAATGGATGTGAAGGCGAGTATACCAAGTAGGATCACGTCTTTGTTTCACATATGTGGATGCCAGTTATTTAAATGAGCACATAAATTAATATTTAATTAAAACACTTAGATCTGCTTTGTTTTTTGAAAAACAAAAGGCAAGTTCCCAACAACCAACTTTTGATTCTTTCTGTTCCCATAAAACTAAAAAATGAACCCCTTGTGTCTTTGTTAACCCATCCTTTCATTTATTCATATAATTAGCCAAAAAAGGATGGCTACATACCAGTGGATTGATTCTCTTAATTGCCACAGCAAGGGGACGATCCTATTATGACTTAGCATCGAGCACAGTTCAGAGCAACTGTCTCCTGTCACAGGTTATCCTCTCAAATGTTACATTTTGCTTTTATGTTTCAATAACCGTGTATGTAAAAAACAAATATTTAAATTACAATCTTAGACTAAAAATGTGTTTATAATAAGATATGGATATTTCCTTCAGTAGATTGTAACCATAATTTAAATTATTTTGTTCCACACTGTTTTTTATATCTGTCATGTACATTGCATTTTGACCTGTAACTGCACGACCCTGGGGTTCGCTGCAGAGCTGTTTCTTTCCGTGTAAAGTAGTGGATCCATCTTGCTTTTGCCTTATATAAAGCCTACAGTTATGAAAGTGTGGAAAACTGTGGCTTCTCAATAAATAACTATTCCAATGTCCTAAGAATATATGTTTGAGTCTATCTTCCTCTGTCTCCTCTGAAAGCCAGAACAGAAACACCACAGCAGGATGAGATGGAACAGGGAAAGGAAGAGGTAATTTCCTAGAGTGTTCTTGAAACTGTTGGAGTGGGTCATTTTCAAATGCTTGTTCCCTATGTGAGAGACTGCCCAAAATTCTGTTAATTCAGACTCCACTAATTCAGAATCTGTGGGCATTTGGACATGTTGGGCAGATTACACTTGCATTATAGGATAAATAAGGGTTTGCTAAGCAAGTGAGTAGTGTAAACGAGAGAAATGTTTCTCCTGTACGAAGAGAAGGCCAACAAACTGTTTTTAAGCACCACTTTAACAGCAGTGTTTGCATTCAAACAAAGTGTGTGCCAATTATATATGATTCTTATATATTTGTTAAAGCATTTTACAAGATTCTCTAAGATATGGAGTACTCTTCTTGTTCCTCAGGCCCTGTCAACAATATAACCACCTAGGTTTGTGAGAAATCAAACATTTCATGGTCTTGTTGGCTTTATTTGTGTCTGTCACTAAACTGGGCTGATCTTTCTTCGAGTTGACTTAGGTTTTAGAGAAACAGCAACTTTTTTAATGGGACAAGGTAGGATGATCACCAATTGTTCTCGATAAAAGAATCCCTCTAGATGGCACATCTCACTTGGTTTAGTTCTTGAGGTCTGCAGGTGTAAACCAACAGTACTTCCTGCCTTTCCTGGGTTTATGAGAAGAGGTCCCATTTATTAAGCAACTATTCCATACCAGGCACTCTGCATGTATTACCTCATGTAAATCTCACAATCACTACAAGAGGAGAGGACTTTTATTATCTTCATTACAGATAAGGAAAGTCAGCTCAGAAAGGCTAAGATAACTTGCCCAGTGGTCACACAACTCCACACAGAAACATTAATTCAGAGATAACAGGATAAACCTCGCAATACAAATGATGGGAACATATCTTTCGGTGTGAAAAACCGTTGATTGTCCAATGGCACATAGTCAAGTCAGAGTGGCAAAGCCAAGATTATTTATTAACTTATTCATTCATTCATTGAGTCGGGGTCTCACTCTAGGTCACCCAGACTAGAGTATAGTGGCATGATCAGTGCTCACTGCCACCTCAATCAAGAAATCCTCTCCCTTTAGCCTCCCAAGTAGCTGGGACTACAGGCATGTGCCACCACACCCGGCTAATTTTTTTATTTTTTGTAGAGACAAGGTCTCACTATGTTGTCCAGGCTGATCTCAAACTCCTAGGCTCAAACAATCCTCCTGCCTCAGCCTCCCAAAGTGCTGGGGTTACAAGCATAAGCCACCACACCCAGCTCAAGATTTTTAAAAATATGTTATTCAAGTCATATGTCTTGCAGTAATTACAAACAATTTCTAAATGTGCTGAGTAAAGAGGGAGCATCTTTGCAGTGTATAAAAGTTGGTAAAAGAAGGAAAATGTTCAAGAGCCCTGGAAGAGAGCTAAGTGAACGGGATGGATGACTAACCAAAAGGCATAATTTAAAAGTCATAAATAAAAGACTGTGTCTCCATACCAAGGAAAATTCTTCCCACAGGAGAATTCACCACTGCCTAGCACTTAGGATCCTATTAAACAGCATCCTTAGTGTGGCAATCCTGGAAACGGGGCTATGCAGAAGGAAACAGCATCAGAAAAGATCAGAAACAAAGCACTGACCAAGCTATCCTTAGCACAAACGCAGAGCTGAGAAGACAGCTTTGGTATCTTGAGCTTTCTTCTTTATTTCTTTGAGATGGTATCTTCAGTCTTTCCCTTTTTTCCTTTTAAATTTTTAATTATAATATACATACAGAAGAGTACACAAGTTCTGTGCACATAGCTCGATGATTTATCACAAAATGAACACACCCATGAAACAACCCGGTGAAGAAATAGAACTTTCTGGGCACAGTGGCTCACACCTGTATTCCCAGCACTTTGGGAGACTGAGGCGGGAGGATCTCTTGAACCCAGGAGTTCAAAACCAGTCTGAGCAACATAGCAAGATCCCATTTCTATATCACAAAAAAGGAAAAGAAAGAAAAGAGAAAGACCCTGAAGACCCCCCCAAGGACCCCATATCCATGCCCCTTCCCAATTGCTAACCACTCCTTACTTGCCAAAGGTAACCACTATCCTGATTTTTGTTTGTTTGTTTGTTTGTTTTGAGTCGGAGTCTCACTCTGTCGTCCAGACTGGAGTGCAGTGGCCGCTCCCGGCCACCGCAGCCTCGAACTGCTGGGCTCCTGCGATCCTTCCGCCTCAGCCTTCCAAGTAGCTGGAACTACAGGCGCGCGCCACCACACCCGGCTAATTTTTTGATTTTTTGTAGAGACGAGGTCTCGCCAAGTTGCCCAGGTGGGTCTCGAACCCGCGGGCTCAGGCAATCCACTCACCTCAGCCTCCCAAGGCGCGGGATTACAGGCTGAGCCACCGAGCCCGGCACAGATCTTGTTTTAATCTTCTGCATGTGGTCATCCAGTTTTCCCAGCGCCATTTACTGAATAGGTTCTCCTCTCCTCAGTCGTTGGTGATGGAGGCTTTGTAGAAGATTAGTTGGTTGAGAAACTGAGGTTTTGCTTCTGGAATCTCTATCCTATTCCATTGGTCTATATGCCTGTATACACATTTTAGAAACAGCTGTCTATTTTTATTTTTTTTTATTTATTTATTTATTTTGAGTTGGAGTTTTACTCTGTCACCCAGACTGGAGTGCAGTGACCGCTCCCGGCCACCACAGCCTCGACCTGCTGGGTTCTGGCGATCCTTCCGCCTCAGCCTTCCAAGTAGCTGGAACTACAGGCACACGCTACCACACCCAGCTAATTTTTTGATTTATTGTAGAGATGAGGGCTTGCCAAGTTGCCCAGGAGGGTCTCGAACCCGCGGGCTCAGGCAATCCACTCACCTCAGCCTCCCAAAGTGCGGGATTACAGGCTGAGCCACCGAGCCCGGCTTATCCTGATTTTTAATAGCATAGATTAACTTGCCTATTTAAAACTTTTATGTAATTACAATCACAGTACATATTCCTTCATGCCTGGATTCTTTGACTCTACATTACATTATTGGTGTAGCTGTGGTTCATTTATTTTTGTTGCTTGAATAGTATTCAAGTGGTACGAGTATACCACAATTGATTTATTTATGTTAAAATATTGTTTTCCATTTGGGGCAATTATAAACAATGCTGCCATGAATTTCCTTGCATGTGTCTTTCGGTGCAACTGTTAGGTCATAGAGTAAAAGTACGTTCAGATTTAGAAGATGCTGTTAGTATTCCATAGAGGGTGAACCAAGTTATACCCTTACCAGCAATGAATCAAAGTCCCTGTTGTTCTACATCCTTGACAACATGAGGTATTGTCACTCTTTAATTTCCACCATTCTGGTAAGTGGTATGGCCATTTATAACTGTAGTTCACTAATTTAAAAGCAGAGTTGATTGCCTTGTAACACATGTATTGGTAATTTGGATAGCCTCTTTTGTGAAGTGCATGTTTAAGTCTTTCTTGCTTTCCTTTTAAAAAGAAGAAAACTGTAGAGTTATTTGAAGGCTGAGAGAGAAGAGGCCATAGGAAAAAGTGCCAGATGGATGGTGAAGATGTCAAGGAAAATGTTAACCTGTTGGAAAAGCATTCACTTTATTAACAATCAGTCCACAAATACTTGAGAACATACTGGCACTGGGCTAGAAACACCCAGCCTCTCTCCAATCCATCTCTCAGTATCCAGAAAGATCTTTCAGAAAGGCAAGTGTGATCTTGTCTCTCCTCAAAAGCATCCAATTGCCCTTTTCTCTTAGAACAAAGGCCAAATTTCCTAAGGTGGCATGTAAGGCCCTGTATGATCTGACCCTTGCCTGCCTCTCCAGTCTCCCCTGTGAACCCTACCTTCTTCCTCTCGGGGTTCGTCTACTCCCACCACCTTCTATCTTCTGCTCTCCACCATGGTTCCTACCACCTTGGGTCCTGTCCTACCACCTCATCTCATCCTTCAGATCCCAGCTACATCTGACTTCCCCCAAGGAAGCCTTTCCACACCCCACTCTCAGTTCAGCGTTCATTTCCTTAGAACCTATCCTCATAACACTCCCTACTTCTCTTTCTTAGTATTCATCACACTGTTCATGAACAGGTTATTTGAATCATTACACATTTCATGCATCTTTTCTCTACTTCAGGAGGGCATGGGCTGCACCAACTTCCCCACTTTATGTCCAATGTGTTCAGTACATATGTGACTAACAACTGAAGGCCAAAAGTACAAGGATGGAGATGATGATCTCGTTGCTATTCTCCTAGAACCTTCAGGTAATATGAATCTTCAAAAGACACATGGACTAAATATTATCGGGGAGAAGGAAATGAAGGCTTCCCAGAGGAGGTAGGCCTTGAAGAGCACATTAAAAAGATTGGAAAGAACATGAACAAGAGCAGAGGGAGGCCAGGGGATGTGCCACTAG
Organism: Tarsius wallacei; assembly: GCA_963574415.1. Taxonomy (NCBI): domain Eukaryota; kingdom Metazoa; phylum Chordata; class Mammalia; order Primates; family Tarsiidae; genus Tarsius; species Tarsius wallacei. The sequence goes on along the minus strand of CAUYQG010118608.1, from coordinate 17,097 downwards.
GCTGGAGCTCCACAAAGATGGGAAACTCCTCTCCAGTGGATTTCCAATGCACATTGTAAACACTTAACAAATACATGTGGACTTAAGACATTCATGAATATGCTCTTGAGCCAGGACTGGTGAATGGTGCCTGTTATCTCAACATTTTGAGAGACTGATGCTAAGGCAGGAGGATCGCTTGAAGTCAGGAGTTCAAGATCAGCCTGAACAACATAGCGAGACCTTGTTTTTACACAAACACAAATGAATTTGCTCAGTGTGTTAGGGGAGTTTGCTTCTTAGAAAGATTTATGCAAAGGTTTGGGAGAGATTAAGATGGGAAGAGTAGATTAAGGTGTCAAAGGAGGACATTTAGTTTCATTTAGTTTGGGTTTGTTGGTCTGCATAGCCAAGAGCTAACTACTATTTTTAACTTTTTTTCAAAACATTTAAAGAAATTTTTTAAGTTAAAAAAAATCAAATAGAACAGAATTATATGAAACAAAACGTTCAAGCCTCTCCCCCCAACACCCATTTCCCCAAAGTAGCCATTGCTAACAGATGGGCATATATTCTTCCAAATATGTTCAAATCATATACAAGTATATTGGAGATTATATATATATAAATGGGAATCATCCTGAGCCTACTATTTGGCAAATCACATTTTCCATTTATCAGTGTAGGATCGTTTGTACCTCTGCACATATAGACTTTCCATATAGACCATATAGACCACATATAGACCAGTACTTTGGTGATGGGTGTGATGTATTTAAGGAGATTTTCTGATCAAAGAAGAAACAGGAGCAAAATAAGGTAAACTGAAAATCCAGGATGAAATTCGGATGGATCAAAACATAATGGAGGAAATGAGCCATCTGTGGAAGTGACCTAAAAGACTGTTTGGAAATGTGTGACTAAAGAATTTCTGAAACGCCCCAAATTCAGTCCCAGTCTAACTGCACTGTATCACAGTTATCTGTTTATGTATCTGTCTCCCTGCTAGACTACTGCCAACTCCTTGAGGTCAGGGATTGTGTATCCATTTCTGTATGCCAGTCTGGTGCCTGGGATACAGTAGGCACTCAATAAATGTTGGTTGAGTATAAAGTGTAAACATCAGAGGAGCACGCCTGAGTACAATCATGAACAAGAAAGCATAAACTAAATGTACTGCAGTATATTCTGTCTATAAAGAAAGAATTACAAAAGAAGGTGGAGAATCACGGTGCTTTTAGAAAAGCCATCCACCTCACCACCACCATGACCTAAATTTCCAATGCATGTATGAACAATCATACTGTCATAAACTTAGATTTCTATCAAAAGTTTAGGAAATTAACAAAGCAAGAGCTGTATCATTATTGCTTATGCCCAAAACGCAATGGGTTCCTTTCCTTTCCATTTTAAAATCCAAAACAAGTTTGTTCTTTGTGGCCAATTTCCATCAGACACATGATTAGCAACTCTGAAATCAAATTAGGCACAATTCTGTAATTCTTGGTAAACAAATTTTTAAAAATCAATATTCATCTTTTATTCAAGGTTATTTTGCCTCTTCATCTAAATACTAAAATTATCATCTGTTTTCCTTCTCATGAAACCGTGCGTTTCATCTCAAGTTGTAAATCTGCATTTGTTGTAACTAAGCAAAACATGAGAAAAGGGCTGACGATGGTGCAATCTGCCAGCAGAGTTCTCTTACCCTGACAGTACGTTGAAGGTCAGAGAAAAACACTGAACAACAAATTAATCACAGCCACCAGCTAACAGAGGGATAAAACGATTACAATGAATACACACAACTACAAAATATGAGGACTGCAAAGGCAACAACAAGCCAAAAGTACGCAAATCAAATTTCTTTTATTTCCTAAGAATCGATGGTAGGATGGCCAAAAGCAATTGTAAACATGGTTAAGTTGGCATATTTCCCTCTGTCCATCAGAAACAAGCTGGCTTGTTTCCTGGGTGGCAAATACAATTGCAAAGAATAAACAAGGCTTTGCTTAAAGCAGGAAACATGTGATTGAAGACAGTACAAATTTCAGAGATAGTGTTGGAAATTTGGAATGTATTTAAAAGAAAATCAAAGGCAACATAAGAAGACAAACACTGATAGTATTGGGTGCAAAGTACAGTTTATATGGAAACTATGGCTAGGTTTCAAATTCCATGTCAGGATATTATTGTAAACAGGACTGCTGAACCATGCACCTCACTGAGTCTTCTCTAGCACTTTCTGGAATAGGGGCTTTGAGCATAATAAATTCTTCCACGGTCATTTTTTGTTCAGTTAGTTTAATTTGGAATAAAATTTCTAAAATCAAACAGCAAGATTATAGACTTAAAATTCCAGAGCATATGGAGAATATTGACATTGCAATGTATTTGGAAAATCTGAACTCTTCAGAGTTTTAATTAAATGACAATATCTAGTTTTGTGACACTGAAAATTGAACTTCTATGAAGTGATTTCTGGCAGAATGAGGAGACATCTTTCTCTCCAAAACTCAGAGTACTTGAATAGTTCTGATAAAATTATTCTGGAGAGGCAAAAGTAGTCTCCTGATCCCCAAGTCAAGCAAATGGGGTTTTTCCTGCATTGATAACAAGCACAACCATCTCTGATTCATATCTCCTACAGCTTTTAGTCAGATTAATTCTTGCATCATGTTTCATCGATTCTAAGACACAACTAGTTTTTTGTTTTTGTTATAGATTGTTTTTAAGTAGGAGTCTCTTCTGACACACAGGCTGGAGTGAAGTGGCACGATCATGGCTCACCACAGCCTCCACCTCCTATGCTCAGGTGATCCTCCTGCCTCCGCCTCCCAATTAACTGGGACTACAGGCACGTGCCACCATGTCCAGCTAATATTTTTTAGTTTTATTTTTTGTAGAGATGAGATCTCAAGATGTTGCCCAGGCTGGTCTCGAGCTCCTAGGCTTAAGCAATCCTTCCGCCCTGGCTTCCCAAAGAGCTGAGATTACAGGCATGAGTCTCCACGCCCAGCCCTATTTTTTCCACTTTTAAGATCTCAGAGCTTGGGATGTATCTTTCTACAGTTTTCAGGTGCAGTTTCTCATACCTGTAATCAGCACTTTGGTAGGCCAAGGCGGGAGGATTGCTTGAGGGTAGGGGTTTGAGACCAGCCTGGACAACAGTGAGATCTCATCCCTACAAAAATAAAAAAATAAAAATAAAAAAATAAATCAGGCATGGTGGCGCATGCCTGTCGTCCTAGTTGCTCAGGAGGCTGATACCAAAGGGTTGCCTGAGCCCAGGAAGTCGAGGATGCAGTAAGTTGTGATTGTGCCATCGCACTCCAGCCTGGGTGACAGGACCCCCCCCAACTTAAGATAACAATAATAACAATAATAAATAATAATAAAATAAACAAACTCATGTTGCAGCTACTCTTTGTCATCACCAAACTACCATAATAAGGCTGCTGCAGTCTTGGGCTAATATTATTTTGGAGAATGCAGGGAGAAGGATGCGCAGGTAAGATACTTTCACAGAATGAATTGAAAGCAGAGGTGGAATTAGGGACTGATTCAGGAGTAGCCATGAAACAAGTGCTTGTCCACCCCTCTCCCCATCCCCAATAAATTCGAGAAAGATGATCCTTGAGAGGGAGGGGAGCCTAGATCCTGTTCTTACAAAGGATGGGGGCTCAAGTCACCCTACTTGAATACTGGAGTAAAGATGAAAGCAAGAGACTGCGGATTTGTAGACCATTGGGTGACACGTATAGCAGAAGTGAACAGAAGGAGGAGGTTAGAAACATAAGTTCTATGCTTGATCTAGATTTTGATCCAGATTTTGGCTGATCAGTGGTAATCATTAGCCACGTGACCTTGGGAAAATTACTTCAGCAGGCCTCACTTTTCTCATCTATAAGACATAAATAATCAGAATAATGCCCTAAGAATTGCATGCTATCATCAAAATTAAATGTATTAATATGTGTAGAGTGGTTTTTAAACAAAGATGCACATTCTAAGCTCTCAGTAAATATTAGCTAATATTTTACTGTTAATTTCTTAGGCTCTCAAGAGCCTGCCACAAGTATTAGACTTTGAACAGATCGCAGATTTGGCCAAGTCTCTACCCTTCAGAAGCTGGATTCTGTTCCTGTTCCACTTCTTCCCAAAAGAACAGCTCATAATCAGCTGTGGATTGGGCAGCGATGTGTTGAGCAAAGTGTTGAGAAAGGTATTCTTGCTACCCACTTCTTTTTTTAGCATTTGCTTTTATGCCTTGAAAAAGAAGAATCTGCTCCCATTGTTTCATGTTTCACATTTTCCTTGCCTTGCCTTGGACTATGGATCTCAGTAATATTTATTGAAGGAATTAATTAATGAATAAATGGATTTCTTTCCATGTCTCCCTTTCTTCATCACCACTTTTTTTTTTTTTTAGTCAGTCTCACTCTGTAGCCCAGACTGGAATGCAGTGGCACACTCATGGCTACTGCAGCCTCAACTATCAGATGGGCTCAGGTGATCCTTCCACCTCAGCCTTCCAAGTAGCTGGGACTAAAGGTGCGTGCCATCATACCCAGTTAATTTTTTGATTTGTTGTAGAGATGAGGTCTCACTGTGTTGTCTAGGTTGGTCTCGAACTCCTGAGTTCAAGCAATCCTCTCGCTTTGGCCTCACAAAGTGCTGGAATTACAGGCATGAGCCACTGTGCCCAGGCTTCATCATCACTTCTTAATTTGAGTTTCCCTACACACCCTGAAGCAAGAATTCCAGTGCAAGTGGATTACTTGGGAGGTGGTCCAGGAAATACTAACAGAGGAATGAGGAAGAAAGGTTGGGAAAGGCAGGCAGCCACTGGGGGTAACTGGAGTTTAATTGCCTTAGGAAAATCTGGGAGCCAGGGTAGACCATACTGTTCAGTTATTCCTCCTGAGGGGTGAGAGAGCTGGAGTACTTAGATCCGAACTCTTTTTCATCATTAGTTGAGAGAAGCAGAAGTGATAAGGGAAGACAAGATCAATTCTCCAGCACTTTAGGTCTGCAGGGAAGATGGACAAGGCAAATCTGATCATCACAGGGAGCCCTCAGACATGCAAGTGCAAACTGGTAGTGGGAAGTCTGGCCCAGTTCCATGATGTGGTAAGGGCCACTTCAAGGGCAGTAAGCAGGGCACCAACAGGATCTGCTACAATCACCCTTCTGCAACACAGGACAGAGGCTGTGGTCAATGCTGGCCTAAGAACAAGAAGACGGAATCAGCATTTCTCCTGCCAGGAACAATGCCTCACCAAGCTATCTTGGAAACTCTCACAGGTAGTGAAATAAATTATAGCCTTCAAGACAATGGAAAACAACAGAGCCAGAAAAAAGAACAAAGTAGATTTATATATGCTGGTACTGAAAGATGTCAAAGATACATTGCTGAGTACTGTCAAGTTTAAAAAATCAAATGGCAGACTGGCACATATGTATGTATGTATGTATGTATGTATGTATGTATGTATGTATGTAATGAATTGGGGTTTTACTCTGTCACCCAGGCTGGAGTGCAGTAGCACAATCACAGCTCACTGCAGCCTTGACCTCTTGGGATCAGGTGGTTCTCCCTCCTCAGCATCTCAAGTAGCTGGGACTACAGGTGTGTGCCAACATGCCAGGCTAATTTTTTTTTAATTTTTGTAGATCAAGGTCTTACTTTGTTGCCCAAGCTGGTCTTGAACTCCTAGGCTCAAGCGATCCTCTCATCTCAGCTTCCCAAAGTGCTGAGATTATAGGCATGACCGCCATGCCTGCCCCAGATTCGCATTTAAAGAACTATCAGGCAACAGAGTGAGACTCCAACTCAAAATAAATAGATAAATAAATATTTTAAAAAGAAGAAAAAAGAGAACTATCTATATATTTACATATATTTGTGTATGTGTGTATATATATGCATATATATACATGAATATGTATTTCAAATTAAAGGAACACTTGTCATTTTGGCTTCCAGAATCTAAATTCGTGGAAATTAAAAGGGAAAGGATGTTCCCACTCCCTGCTGCTGAACACTAGAATGTGGCTAATAACCAGATGCTCTAGCTCAGAAATATGACTTTTGAGAGAAGGCCCCAAAGGCATGACAGCATTAGAAGAATTTCTCTGTGACCTTGAGACAGTCCAGGGGCATCCAGTGACTGGTCAGTGGGCCCAGCAGCAGCCTCCCAAGCAGAGTTGTCCTTCGTTGCTTTTGGGTGTAACCCACCTCACTTGTTTCTTGGTTCCTGATGAAGCCTTCAGTACATTCTATCTGCCGTTCTGTAAACTTCTCTGCTGTCAATTTTTATTGCAACCAAGAGCACTGACTAATAGAGGAGGAATTCAGAAGAAACTAGTAAGACTGGTCACCTCTGGGAAAGGGGATGGCAGACATTGGCTGGAAAGGAGATTTATTTTTCAGTACATACGGTTTTATATTGTTTGATCACTTTAACCGTGTGCATTTACCACTTTTTCAAATTTAAGACATTTTAAAGGATTGTAACTTAAATAGGTTTGCTTTTTAAAATGCTCCAATAGAGGCAGCACCTGGAGAAGAAAAATATAGAATTAAAGTACAGTCTTAGTATCAGATGCAAGATGGAAGATTAAGTATTACTCTCTAACTTCTGCTCATGCCCTCTTACCAGGAAGAGGTTCTTAACCTGAAGAGTTTGGCTAGAACTCAGGAGGTCCATCAACTTAAGCAGGGGGCTGGGAAAGAAACCACAAACCACAGTAGCATTTGTAGTTTTTGCAACTTTGTCAACAATAGAAATCTCAGATATTTTCCTATCACATTACAACTGTTGTGATATCTCAACATCCATCAGTGCTTTTAACTCACCTTATTATTAGATCCACCACTAGATTTTATTTAATGCATTAAGATATAAGCACTCCAAAGAGATATCTGCACTGAAAATCTAATTTTACAAAAAGGAAGAATATAATGACTGTAGCACATTTATTTTGTAAGATTTTGATAACTATATGTTAATATTATTGGTATCATTTAAAAGCATACCTATTTTATCTTATTCATTTAAAAGAATTCTGAGGCGGGGTCCACAGGCTTACCAGACTTCCAAAAAGGTCCATGGTGCAGTTGCCTGTATGTGCACACACAGAAAGGTTGAGGCATCTGCCACATTCTTATCTTTCTTTTCTCCATTCTGCTTCTTGATTCTGTTGACTCTTATCCTAAGCTTCTTACCTATAAAATGGGAATAGTATCCTTCCCTTTTTTTTTTTTATTTTTATTTTTTTAAGTGTGGGGTACAATTCAGGGTTAGGTATACAAATGGTCATTGTACAGGTAAAGTTTGGGCCTTACTTTGGTCCCCACTTCGCCTGATTTGAGATTGGCTACCCTTATTAATGATGTGTTCTGCCCTCCCCCCAACCCCTGTCCCCCCAGCAGTTTGCCATTACTGCCAATCCCTTTCTTGTTGTATTATGATAATTGTTCAGGGTCTGTTTATGAGTGAGAACACGTGGTACTCAGTTCTTTATTTCTATGATAGATCACTGAGTATTATAGTCTCTAAATCCATCCAAGTTGCTGTGGAGTTCATAATTTTGTCCTTCTTCATGGCTGTGTAATATTCTATTGTGTATATATACCACACTATTTTTGAAGTGGGGTCTCACTCTGTCGCCCAGACGGGAGTGCAGTGGCATGATCATGACGATCATGGCTCAGGGCAGCTTCTACTCCCTGGGCTGAGGTGATCCTTCCACTTCAGCATCCCAAGTAGCTGGGACTACAGGCGTGTGCCACCATGCCCAGTTAATTGTTTTTAAAGCCAGGCTCGGTGGCTCAGCCTGTAATCCTGCGCCTTGGGAGGCTGAGGTGAGTGGATTGCCTGAGTCCCAGGGTTCGAGACCCGCCTGGGCAACTTGGTGAGACCTCATCTCTACAATAAATCAAAAAAATTAGCCGGGCGTAGTAGTGCACACCTATAGTTCCAGCTACTTGGAAGGCTGAGGCGGAAGGATTGCCGGAGCCCAGCAGGTCCAGTCTGGGTGACAGAGTGAGACTCCAACTCAAATATATACATATATATATACATGTATATATATATATATATATATATATATTTTTTTTTTTGGTAGTGATGAGATCTTGCTATGTTGCCCAGGGCGGTCTCAACCTCCTGGCCTCAAGCAATCTGCTCACCTCAACCTCCCAAAGTGTTGGGATTACAGGCATGAGTCACCATACCCAGCCTCCTTCCTTTTTAATATAAACTAACTGTACACTTTTACTTTCTTGAAAGAAAGGCAGGGTGTGGTGGCTCACACCTATAATCTATTACTTTGGGAGGCTGAGGCAGGAGAATTGTTTGAAGTCAGGAGTTCAAGAACAACCTGGGCAACACAGTGAGACCTCTGTCTTTACAAAAAAAAAAAAAGGGTACAAAAAGAAAGTCAAACAGTTAAACTTGCCAGAAGAATTCAACAAATGATAGTCTACAGTTGACTGAAAATATTAATAGGGCCTATGTTTGTGTTTCTAGGCAGGATAAGATAGTAATTATTGGGGGAGGTCTCAGCTGGGCAGGTAAGTGTTTCCAGTCTGCCATTCAACTACACATGTGGCCTTAAACTAATCGCAAATATTCATCAAGCTTCATTTACTTCACCTGAAGATGAAGATAACCAGTCCACCTGCTTTATAAAGTCACATTGTTGATTCAATAACAACAATTGCTCATAATTACTAAGTTCATGGGGCCTGGCACATAGTTAGAAACTGGTAATAGTAGTTGCTGCTGGGGAAAGATACCAGAGATTTAGGGTGGAAGGGAGGCTTAATTTTCATTCCATATCATGTTGTTTGAACTCAGTGAAGTGTTAGCAATCTTTATTACCGTGTCCAAAAAGTCAGGAAAACACAAAACTGTGATTCAATAACCCCATAGTTGATCAATATTAGTTTATTTATTCCTTTAGGCTCTCTAGATGAAAACTTAATTTCATGTACAAACATAAATCAAAAGAGAATACCTACCACACCATGCTCTGTTAAATAAGCAGATGCTCACATGTAACCACCTTGCTATGGTGCTCCTCTTCTTCTCCAAGCAAGTTCTTATTTATAGAATGCTAAGTTTCCCCTGTACATTACTTCGTACCACCCTCACTTCCACTCCCGAGGAACCTGTGGAGGTGTGGGTGGGAGTGAGAAGAGGCTCTAAAGGAATTCTTTCTTCTAGAAATAAAATAAATATTTTCTCAATATCCAAGGAACAATCTGGGAAGGCTTCCTTCTCTTCGGTTAAAAACTAGGTGGCTTTTAAAATATTAGTAAGGAGAACGAAAGCACCAGCGTACACATTCCAGAACCACAGAAAATCAAAATCAGTCTGCCTGTTAACACACGTCAGTGACTATGAATCTTGATTTGCACTGAGCATTGTCTCTGGGACTGTAGGGAAAGGGTCTATATTTTTAAGCTAGCGTGAAGACGACCCTGTCCTTAGACACTAAACACACATTTTGGGGGAAAGGGGAGTGGAATCCTGCAAATGCAATACTGCAAGTTGAGTTCAAGGGTGTACATGCCAGAGATATAAGGAAAAGAGAGCACAATTCTTTCAGTCATTTGATTCATCAACAAACGAAGTGTACCTGTGACCCAAGTGATGGGTGTGACTGCAGGGACCAAAGCTGAACAAGACAGGTGTCTGTCTTCCAGGAGTTCAGAAGGCAGGGGACTTAAAAAGCAAAGCTTTAATTTCAAAGAAATGTTCAAGAAGGAGTGACAGAAAGAAGGGCAGCATTGTTAGAGGTAAGTCTTTAAAATAGCCAACACCACAGGATGCTATCAGCAAAATGCAGACTGTGGGAAACTCTACTGGACAAAAAAAAAAGTTGATTTTTTTCAAGTAAATTATAAGAAAAAAGAAAAAGAAATGGACAAAAACCTATAAATTCAAAAAGACAAAAGGCATAACAACCAATCATTATGTCATATCTGGATCATGATTTAAAGAAATGTTTTTTTAAATTATGGCATTTATTTCAAAACCTGGGAATTTGAACACTATTTGATGATATTAAGTAATTATTGTTAGTATCTTAGGTAATGGTCCTAAAGTAATATATGGATTACAGAGTATTATGTCTGGGACTTGCTTTAAAACAATATGAGGAAGAAATAGATGAGATGTAGATGAACAAGGATTGGCCATGTATTGCTTTTGTTAGAGTTGGGTGATGGTAGATGGGTTTATTATATTATCCCGTACTTCTTTCGTGTATGTTCAAAATTCCTCATAATAAGATTTGGGTTTTTTTTAATCACCAGGAGAGTCAGCAAAAATCAGAAAGGTAACTAAAAGCATGCTTCTCTGACTGGAGGAGAGTTCAAGGTCAGCAAGAAAATCTAGCTCTTGCCAGTAAATAATCCTCCTCTTTGTACCTTCTCCTGTTTGTGGGGTGTGGGCAGGACCCTTCTTTTCATTTCCTTTGCCTGGATCATCTGATTCTTTTTCTAGGCATGGTGAGAGGTTTGCACTGGCCCAGCTGTTCTCAGGAGTGTTCACCCTTTTAGCCAGTCAGCCTACATTTGTAAAACATCTGGCCAAGGCCAGAGCACAATTGTTGGGAGCCCTTCGGGAGAGGGACAGACCATCATGGCCTCATTAGCCCAAGGCTCTCTTTCACAGGGATGGATCTCCAGCTACAGGTTAGTACCACATCAAGACCTAGGACAGAAGGTCTAGAAGGTCAACAGTCCATTTTAAGACTAGGGAGTGCTGAAGAGCAAAGGGTAGGAAGACTCCTCAAGAAAATGTTCAAAACCGAAAGCAATCTGGAACCATTTGGATGCCAAAAGAGATGTGACGCTGGTCTCTTCTCTCTCTGGATGGTTCTCTCTCTGGGATGTCTTTTCCCACACATCTTACTCTATTCTGTCACCCTGGTCCACACCATTATTTCTGCATTTCAAGTTCTCCATAATCTGGCACCTGAGTCTGTCCTGGGCAAGAACACATGGGCAGAAATAGCAATGAGATACAATTTGGGACCTACAAAATTGGTAAGGATTTTTTTCAATGATTATGTTCGGTGTTAGTGAAAGTGCTGGGGAAGAGGAATTGTCACATCCTGCTGGTTGGAGTGGGGATAAATATGTACCCTCTTTCTGAAGGGCAATTTGTCAGTTGGTATCTAAAGCTTTTAAAATGTGCATATCTTTTGCCATAGTAATTCTACTTCTGGGAATTTGTCTGACAGGAATTAGCTATGCACAAAATTCATGTGTGAGAATGTTCCTGATGGAACTCTTGAAAAAATTGTGAATACCCTAAATATCCAATGACAAAGGACTATTTAACTCATGTTAAAGACATATAGGGAAGTACTACAGAGACATTAAAATCATGTCTTAGCAGCATATTTAAAACATGGGAAAATATTCATGCTATATTAAATGGAAAGGCAGATTATAAAACAGTATATATATCATAAGATGCCATCTTGTAAGTGCATAGAAAGTATATAAACCAAAGAATTTTCTTTGATTTCTGGGTAGTAGGATTTGTACAGTTTTATTTTATTTTATTTTATTTGTAGAGATAGGGTCTTGCTATGTTGCCCAGGCTGCTCTCAAACTCCTGGCCTCAAATGCGCCTCCTGCCTCAGCCTCCCAAAGAGGTGAGATTACAGGCATGAGCCACTAGACCCAGCTGGATTTGTAGAATTTTAATTTTCTTCTTTGAAATTCTCTGCTTTTCCCAAAATGTCTACTTTTGTTACTTTGCAAATCAGAAAAAAAAAAATCCTACATACAAAAGCAAGTAGAATGAGCAAAGAACAAAATAAGAAAGACATTTTTGTCCAGTTTTTTTTAACCTCTTCTTCCTTCTCCTCCCCTTGTCAGCCTGAATGACCATTGTTATCAATAATAGTAGTTATCGGAATCGCAATTGCTCATTGAGGGCCTTCCATTGGCCAGCCACTGGTGTTGAGATCGTTCAGTGCATATCCTTTAGTTGTCACCACTATCTGAGGAAGTGGATATTCAACTCTTGTCAAAGATGGGCAACTCAGGGCTGGGTACAGTGGCTCACGCCTATAATTCTAGCACTTTGGGAGGCTGAGGTAGGCAGATTGCTTGAGACCAGAAGCTCGAGACCAGCCTCGGCAACATAGCAAATCAAAAAATAAGCCAGGCATGGGGCACACACATGTAGTTTCAGCTACTTGGGAGGCAGAGGCAGGAGGATCACTTGATCCCAAGTCTTCAAGGCTGCAAGAGTTATTACTGGGCCACTGCACTCCATCCTGGGTGACAGAGTGAGACCCCAACTCAAAAAAAATAAAAGCAACTCAAGCTTGCAGAGAGGTCTAGTAACTTACTCATGGACATACAGCTAACTGATGCACCAAGCATTTAACTTGATCTCCCAGAACCCACTCTGCTGTAAAGATACTTAGCCCTACAAAGCCCAGAAAGGAATTTCATGCTGTATCATAACATGTTAAGACATGCTGCCGGGCTCGGTGGCTTAGCCTGTAATCCCGTGCTTTGGGAGGCTGAGGTGAGTGGATTGCCTGAGCCCGCGGGTTCGAGACCCGCCTGGGCGACTTGGCGAGACCTCATCTCCACAATAAATCAAAAAATTAGTCAGGTGTGGTAGCGTGCCCTGTAGTTCCAGCTCCTTGGAAGGCTGAGGCAGAAGGATCGCTGGAGCCCAGCAGGTCGAGGCTGCGGTGGCCGGGAGCGGCCACTGCACTCCAGTCTTGACAACAGAGTGAGACTCCAACTCAAAAAAACCCCAAAAAAACAAGGTGAAACTTAATCTTATACACAAAAGAGTAAATGTGCCAGGCTCGGTGACTCAGTCTGTAATCCCAGCACTTTGGGAGGCCAAGTCGAATTGATTGCCTGAGCCTGTGGGTTCAAGACCAGCCAAGGCAACTTGGTGAGACCTTGTCTCTACAAGAACTAAAAAATTAGTCAGGCGTGGTAGTGCGCGCCTGTAGTTCTGGCTACATGGAAAGCTGAGGCAGAAGGATTGCCAGAGCCCAGCAGGTCGATGCTGGGGTGACCATGAGCATGCCACTGCCCTCCAGCCGGGGCAACAATTCAAAAAAAAAAAAAAAAAAAAGAATAAGTGACTTTTTGAAAGTGACTAAACTCTTCCCATCTATAAAAGCATGGGGTAAAGAATAATGTCTGGCCGGGCACGGTGGCTCACGCCTGTAATCCCAGCACTTTGGGAGGCAGAGGCGACAGGATTACCTGAGTCCAAGGGTTCAAGACCAGACTAGGCAACTTGATGAGACCCTGTCTCAAGTCAAAACATTAGAGCTGGGCATGGTGGCACGTGACTGTTGTTCCAGCTACTTGGAAGGCTGAGGTGGAAGGATCGCCTGAGCCCAGTAGGTTGAGGCTGTAGTGGCCAGGAGTGTGCCTCTGCACTCCAGCCTGGGTGACAGGGTGAGACTCCGACTCAAAAAAAAAAAGTTAGGAAATAGTATTTTTTAAGTTATGGAAAATAATGTCAATAATCAATGTTCCGCTTTGGCCTTATTTTTCAAAAACAGGTTAGAGTTTGATAAGTTAATCACAATTTCTTACACATGCCACAAATAGAAAAAGCATTAAAAAAGAATCAGGTAACCAATAAAACTGATCTGAGTCTCTATTGGGCAATAGAAGCTGCTACTTATTTTCAGAATTGTTTTTTTTTTTGAGTTGGAGTCTCACTCTTGTCACCCAGGCTGGAGTGCAGTGACACACTCACGGCTACCGTAACCTCGACCTGCTGGGCTCAGGCAGTCCTTCCACTCAGCCTTCCAAGCAGCTGGAACTAGAGATGCATGCCACCCCACCTGGCTAGTTTTTGTGATTTAATGTAGAGATGAGGTCTCACCAAGTTGCCCAGGCTGGCCTCGAACCCCTGGGCTCAGGCGATCCTCCCGCCTCGGCCTCCCAAAATGCTGGGATTACAGGCTGAGCCACCACACCCAGCCTTTGGCAGAACTTAAAGTTGCTAATAATAATGCACTATCTCCTCTTGAAAATGATGCAAGATCGTATTTTTAATATCTACAAGGCTGTTCATGGAGTTTGGTCATTCTAACTTTGATGCTAACTCATCTAAATAATTTTATCCTGTTTTGGTAACAAGCCCAAAGAAATATCCAAACTAAATAGAGTTAGTACATGACTTAACTTTACTGATTAAAATTATTTACCTGCATTTCCCCTTGGTATCCTGTAATTGACCAGTTTCCCTCTTTAGAAGTTTAGCTATTTTTAGTGACCTTGCTTAAATCTACCACATGACAGGTATCAACAATTAGACCTAATTTTCTTCCTCTCAGATAATTTTTCTGCTGGCCTTGAAGAAGTATTTGGTCATGTTGAGGTTAAAAATCCAACCCCTTGGCCAGGTGTGGTGGCTCATGCCTGAAATTCCAGTACTTTGGGAGGCAGAGGTGAGAGGATCGCCTGAGCCTAGGGGTTTGAGACCACCCTGGGCAACTTGGAGAGACCTTGTCTTTACAGTAAATCAAAAAAATTAGCCGGGCTTGGTGGTGCATGCCTGTAGTTCCAGCAACTTGGAAGGCTGAGCCGGAAGAATCACCCGAGCCCAGCAGGTCAAGGCTGCAGTGGCTGTGAGCATGTTATTGCACTCCAACCTGGATGACAGAATAAGACTCTAACGAAAAAAAAAGGGGCAGGAAGAAGATAAACTTTATACTTAGAAACTGTGAGAAAAAAAGATTTATCTTAACAGAATTGATGACAAAAATTCTAGATTTATTTGAATGATCACATTACCTGCCTAATAAATTATATCAATGTTCACTCCTAACAAAAATAAAATTCACCAATAAGTCACATGTATGGTTAGTATTTTATTCTTTGAAGAAAGGCTCTAAAACATCACACAAAGTCAAGTTGAAAGGTAAAGTTTAAAATAGACAGTTTTACAAGGATAAGTTATAACATATGTAATGACGGTTCATGCTACAAAATCTTGATGTTCAAGCTTATGATACACAGTTGGCAGTAGCACCCAGGTATTCTGAATAGACAGTCATCATTTTTCTCTTGTCTGCAGTCATAATTTTTCTCTTGTCTGCATAGACTTCTTCTCATTAGCTGCCTTCTGCTTTTGCTGCATGATCTCAGAGTCCCTCTGCTTTCTCTGAGAGGTAGTCAAGCTATCCTCTTTTCTTTTTCCTTTGCTAATTTCTTGGGTTTTCTTCATGTTTTTCTGGCGGGCAAGTTCCCGTTTATGAAGTCCAAAATGAGGAAACCTGTGGGCTCAGGCAATCCTCTCACCTTGGCCTCCCAAAGTGCTAGGATTATAGGCATGAGATATTGCATCTGGCCAGTATAGTTTTAATTTTTACCATACAATTTTACCATACCCTTTAAATTGTACAATGGTTTTTAGTATATTTGCAGAAATATGCAACCATTATCATAATTGATTTTTTCTCTTATTACCCCACATTAGCCTCAGTCATAATCCCTACAATAAATCAAAAAAATTAGCTGGGCATGGTGGCTGTAATTCCAGCTGCTTGGAAGGCTGAGGTGGAAGGATCACCTGAGCCCAGCAGGTCAAGGCGACAGAGTGAGACTCCAACTCAAAACAAACAAACAAACAAAAACCCCAAAAAACTATACCAATATATAACGTCTTATCTGTCAGGTTGACAAAGTTATAAATTATGACAGACAATGCATTCTGTCTGCAAGGCTGTGTAGAAACATTCTCATTAGTTGATTAATTAGTTGTTGATGAAAATGCAAAATCATACACCCATAAGGAAGCGAGTTTAGTTATCTCTACTAAAACTACAAATTTATTTATCTTTTGACCCACTAAATTCACTTCTAGGAATTTACCCTGGTGATATACTTCCATAGGAAAATACATGTACACAAGAATATACACTGTTGCATTCCAGCAACTTTCTCCAAACAGTCTCACTGGTTCTTCACTCTTCACTCTCAACCCTTTTACACCCTCAAGGTGAATACTGAACTAAATATCTTTTTTTTTTTTTTTTGAGTTGGAGTCTCACTCTGTCGCCCAGACTGGAGTGCAGTGGCTGCTCTCGGCCACCGCAGCTTCAACCTGCTGGGCTCAGGCGATCCTTCCGCCTCAGTCTTCCAAGTAACTGGAACTACAGGCGCGTGCTACCATGCCCGGCTGATTTTTGATTTATTGTAGAGATGAGGTCTCGCCAAGTTGCCCAGGCGGGTCTCGAACCCGCGGGCTCAGGCAATCCATTTACCTCAGCCTCCCCAGGCGAGGGATTACAGGCTGAGCCACCGAGCCCGGCTTGAACTAAATATCTTAAAAATGATCTGTAGCCACTTGCTTTGACATGCCCAGTCATCAGGTCCCTCTCTGGAATATTAAGGTACTTGCTAACTATTGTTTTATTTTTGCCTTTGTTCCACAACTGTAACTGAGACAGAAGAGTCTTCTTTTAAATACCTGTTGCATCTGTTCTATTAACCCATGTGTTTTGTTGTTGTTTAGAAAATCTGATCACTCTATCACAACAGGATCTTTTATTTTAAAAAGTTAAAAAATTAAAAAAAAAAATATGTTGCACCAGGTTCATGCCTGTAATCCCAGCACTTTGGGAGGCCCAGGCAGGAGGATTGCTTGAACCCAGGAGTTCAAGACCAGCCTGGGCAGCACAGATTCTATAAAAAACAAAAAATTAGCCAGGCATGGTGGCACATGCCTGTAGTCCCAGCAACTCTGGAAGCTGAGGCAGAAAGATTGCCCGAGCCTAGGAGATGGAGGCTACAGTGAGCTGTGATCACGCCACTGCGATCCAGAGTGGTTGATAGAGTGAGAACCCAACTAAAAAAATAAAATAAAATAAGTGTTGGCAAGGATGTAGAGAAATTGAAACCCTCATTGACTGTTGGTGGGAATGTAAAAATCACTTTGGAAAACAATCCAGAAGTTACTTAAATGATTAAATGTAGAGTACCATATGACCCAGCTCTAGGCAACTACTGATCTGTCTCTATAGATTTCCCTATTCTAAACTTTAATATGAATTGAATTATATAATATACTGTTTTCTTGTGATTGGCTT